>CM049809.1:2093016-2236280 GCA_027422405.1 Ptychobarbus kaznakovi | reverse complement strand
ATTGAAGATAAAGCTCTCTCGTGCTATTTGTAATTCTAAGAATGAAGATACATTTTTCTCATGTTATTTGTGTAAGTTTGTTTTCTATATTTTTGCTATGTCACACCATAGTCCCATTTTTATTTGTCAACAATCCCATATATATAATATATATATATACCCTTATATGTTTCAAATCCATTGCAACATTATTTTTTTGCAACTTAAAATAAACTGTGATGATTTTTTTAAGTAATTATACAGCATGATAGTATTTGTTCTACATCCTTTCATTTATGCTGGATTTTAGTTCAACTGTAAAAAAATAAAATATTTATACAGAAATGAGAATCTAATGACATTCATTTAGAAAAATGAAAATTACAGAACAAGCTTGACTGTAAAAGGGCGCATTACATATATTTCACACAGATGTGTTTGTGTGTGTTATTCACCTCAATGGCCAAGAAAATGAACTTGTGTTAGGTTAGTTTGGTAATGTGACTGTTGAGTGCCGCACTTTAAACTAATCACATTTATGTAATCTGGTTGTTTAATGTTGAATATTTTTCATGATTTGCTCGAGGCTTGTTCCTTGTTTTGTTATCAAAACAGTAATTTTTAATACGTTCACTTCTAATTAATGCATTTGAGTGAATATATAGAATGAAATATTTATGATGAAATTTCAGGATTAGTGGAGTATTTTAACACAAAGCTTCTTTCAAACCGTAATAAACTGCAGTGTTTACACAGCACACTGTGGTGCTTTAAATAAGTACTTCTATAAGAAGATGAAGATGAATAATAATGGTTGCAGCAACATGATGCTAATATTATACATTTAGTCACTGTAATAACTCTGTCTGTGCCGGATTCTATGCAACTTTTCTTCTCTTTCTTTTCTTTCTTCTTCTTTCTTTCTTTTTCCTTTCTTTTTTCTTTCTTTTCTTTCTTCTTTCTTTCTCTTTCTTTCTTGGGAACACTAATCTCTGAGAATGTGAGCATTATTACTGTCTGTTATTTTCAGTTTGTTGTCTTGACAAAATGTAATAACTTCTTACTGTTATTCTATGTATTCTTACCTTGTAAATATTCTCTTACCTAGAACTTACTCATCAATGTAATGTGAATAAAATTGGCTTTGCATCGAAAAAGTAATTTGATGACTTTATTGGACATTGTAACGTACAGCATTGCTTGTTTGAAGCTGAATTGAATGATAATGTTACTTCTGCAGATTTTAAATGATGTGCTCCGTTTGAGGCTGCCGACTACTAAAGAAAACATCTGTAGACTGATTTACCGTGTGTAAATTTACATTCAGATGCTTATCTGGCATGCCTAAAGTCATTTTCTAGAACTCCATGTGGCAAATATTCCTGTCATTAGGCCTTCAGAACAGAAACATGAGGAACAAAATCACAATGGGGCATCAGGTTGTTGTGACCGGTGCATTTCATTGATGGATGGAGACTGACTCATCTTACATATGATACTACGACACCATGACCTGCGGCACAAAGTACAAGCCAAAAAAAAACTGATGTTATATCTGTATTAGTTACATTTTACTTGTCTAGGTGTTTTTATTTTTGGCATAAAACAAATCAGTAATGCAAGACACAAGACAATGGTCATACAATGATACATGGAGTCCTTGCTCTCCCTTCTCAGACCTGTTACCACATACTATAAATATAAATAATATATTATTATAACAGTGCATATATACATAAATTAAGACCTCTGGTGTGACTTTAAATGCAGAACTTGAGCCAAAAACTCATCACCTAACACCAATGACGTGTACATACACATTAGAATAGAAAAGGACACTTCCAAAACTGTAGCACCAATTATGGAAACATAATAATGTATTTAAAAAAATATTTCTATATCTTTGCTAGTGTTTAAAATTAACGATGTACCCATAAGCACTAGTCAATGGTTTTTTATGAGTTTTTGACTCGAGGTCTGCATTCATCAGCTGGGATTAGGACTTTGCTTACTGCTGACCAGTCAAGTTCATCTACACTAACTAAAACTTGATGTTCATGCATGTTGCAGTGGACATGCTATGAATAAATCAATCACATTTAGAAATTGAGCTACATAAATAAGTTTGTATTCAGATACAAGATGAAAACATCAATCAAAACCAAACATTCATTATTGGCAGTAGCCAATTCCAATTGATTGTTTCTGTTTCTATTTGTTCTGCCCTGTAATGGCCTACTTACAGTTAAGACTCAATAACCAATAACCACCAACCCTTCAATGGAGCTCCAGCTATTGTCCTGCTCTAAAAGCCTCTTCCTCTTTCCTTTTGATCCCCTCGATCACCAAGCTGACGTTTTTGCAAGACAGCTTAAAGTTTACAAAGAAACCTTCTCTTCTAGCTGCAGATTGTATTTTGATGTCGGCAGAGCTATTGTGACATCAGCGCACATATCAAGTGTCACTTCACTGTCTGAATATTCAAAGAGCACAGCGCTGAATAAATGTGTGTACTTATGAAACACAAGCTAATCTGATCACGTCGTATTTTGTTGCGTGACTTTGAGCCATCTGCAGATGCTAGTTTGTATTTTTGCCGTGTGTCCTTGAACTCGCCCTTCCTGCTGATAATATGAAGAAGCCACAAGCGTTTGGCGTGTAACGCTGAGGGTTTAATAGTCGAGCAGATGGAGTTGGAGTCTGAAATGCCCATAGTTGTCCGTTTATGCACTAATCATTTAGGGACGCTACTCGACTGACCTTTTCCCCAAAGCATTTGTTAAAGGTGGCACTGTGTTTCTGTATTAAAGGCCAAAAAGAGTTCCCCAAATCAAGACAAAAGGAGGCAAATCACTGTGTAATAATAGCAGGTGCCCTCAATTATGACAATATTGCATTTTTTTAAAATGTTGAGGAAACGGCCACGCTTTGGAGATTAAGTTATGATATAAATCTAAAAAAAAAAAAAAATTGAGACATCTTTGTGAAGATTATATAAACTGAAGTGATAATAGCAGAACTGCATTTTAGAAATTTTGCATAATTTACTCAATGGATCCTCTGCAGTGAATGGTGGCCGTCAGAAAGAGTGTCAAACAGCATATAAACATAAATTAATCAAACCAGTCTATCAATTAATGTTTTGAGAAGCAAAAATATGTGCTCGTAAGAAACAAATCCATCATTCAGATGTTTTTAACTTCAAAACTTTACTTCTGACTAAAAACTAAACTGATATTGCTTTCTCCTGTGAAAAAGTGGTCTCGTCTGAATCAGGGAGAAATATGCACCGTTTACCAACGAAAAGAGACCAAATGGTTTTAAATCAGTTTGATGTATTTTGATGTAGGAGGACAATATGGACTTTTTCACTGTTATTTTTGATTATGGAGCCATATTTTATCAGGAAGCAAAGTTTGAAGTAAAAATTGTTTTTATGATTGATTTGTTTCTTACAAACATGCAGCTTTTCACTTCTCAAGACATAATTGATGGAGTGTGTGATTATTGTGGATTATTGTGATGTTTTTCAGCTGTTTGGCCTCTCATTCTGACGGCACCCCATTCACTGCAGAGGATCCATTGGTGAGCAAGTGATGCAGCGCTAAATTATGAATAAACAAACTCATCTACATCTTGGATGGGCTGTGGGTGAGTACATTTTCAGCTAATTTAAAAACGATTTGATGTTACTTCTTGTTTCTTTGTAATCATTTGTGAAGTTTACTAGCAATTAATTAATAAAAAATATTTTACTACTCCAATTTTTTACCAGTCGTTTTGTCCGAATGTGTCTCGATTTGTTTATAAACTTATGTAGGCTGTGTTCCAAACACTAGTGAGTCGCCTTGCCGTCTGCTATCTACATAGGCAGCTGGATCCTCATATGCAACGATTTGAAACGCTCTTCATGACCAGCAGCTCCAGTAACAGTCACTCACGCACCAGACAATTAACACTCCTTACGAGAAGTGTGTGAGAGATTCAACACTCATGCTGCCTTCGACTTCTCCGGGGAAGTTCCTAATTATGAGTTCGGAGTTATAATTATGATGTGATGTGCATTCAAGTGATTTTTCAGTAAAATGAATGCTTGGCAATTTGATACCATATTTCTCTTTCGCACTTCCTGACAAAAACAGTGCTTTTTAGCACTAGTGAGGCAGAATGAAGAGGAACGTTGTGTGTTAGGTGTGTAATGATGCTTTGATCTGTGTTTTACAACCTCACATTGACAGATAAATTATATGAATGCTGTTTGGTTGTGCAAACCGGTCATACATGATGTACTGTAGATATATGCATGTATGTGTGTTAGGTGTGTAAATGATGCTTTGATCTGTGTTTTATCAACCTCACATTGCCACAGATAATTATATGAATGCTGTTTGGTTGTGCAAACCTGTGCTCAAACATATGTACTGTATGTAATATGCATGTAGTGTGTTAGGTGTGTATGATGCTTTGATCTGTGATCACCTCACATTGCCACAGAGAATTATATGAATGCTGTTTGGTTGTGCAAACCTGTGCCTCATACTGATATACATGATATACTGTATGTATGTATGTGTGTTTGATTATGACCAATTTGTTGCCAGGATTTTTTTATTATTAATTTGTAAAATAGTGGCCCAAAGAATATTGCTGTTTTTCATTACGCATTTGTAAAGATTTGATTAATTAATGACTTCGAAGGCAGCCTCATAGTTACTTTTAATAGATTCTTACATCAACGTGTTACTAAGCAAACAACAATCTAATAAGCTATTATAATGACAAGTAATGGATGATTTGTGTATTTTTAAATGAATCAGATTGAACTGCAGTATGTTTAGTATTGAATTAAAATATGCGTTATAATCTTCCTTCATCTTATTCGCAAAAAGGTCTATGCCATTCTCAGAGGACTATGGTATCTAAAAAAGTAGTTTTGGATCAGTTATTGTATAAAAAATGTTATAATGACATTATGGTAATAATAATTATCAATAATAATTGGTCATATTATTTAAAAACAGGGTCATAAATTTTTTAATTATTTATTTAGTATTTTTTCTCCCCCAAAAGTGTATAATTTTTATACGCCATTCAAATTTCTTATGACTCAGAATAATTTGTTATTTAGATGATATTTCGATTTTTTGCGTTTTTAGATTTTTGCGTGTCAAACGAAGTTGCCTGCCGACTGGCGAGCCAGCTTTTCCTGCCGTTTTGAGGTCATTTTTGAACCCTGGTTATAATAATGAGGAAAGTGTTCAGCTTATGATCTTCATGAGGTCAGAGTGTTCAGAACTGACACAGCAGCAGCCCGCAGGATTCTCCTCAGCACATTCTCATCAGTCTCAAACAAACACACACCTGCATCTCCCACCCCAGGAGCACAAACGCGTTCTGTTTGCAGATTTCCACAGAGACAGACAAAACCACTGCTGGGTTTCTAATTACACTGTTAATTGCAGTCCAAAGTGGGGATGGATTTAGAGCAGAGTATTTTTTTTCTTCTCCTCCTTTTGTTCTGCGCATTCCTCAGGAGAGACCTCCAGCCGTCAGGTCGAGTTTTGGACCCGGAGAAAGAACTAATTGTGTAAATGACTCCCTGTGAGAAGGTCTCTATAGGTTGCTGTTGATATACACTACTGATCAAAAGCTTGAAATAATTATGATTTTTTATAAGTCTCTTATGCTCATCAAGACTGATATTTATCTGATTAAAATACAGTAAAAACAGTAATATTGTGAAATAGTAGTACATTTTAAAATGACTGTTTTCTATTTGAATATATTTTAAAATAGGCTATAATTTATTTCTGTGATCAAAGCTGAATTTTCAGCATCATTACTCCAGTCTTCAGTGTCACACGATCTTTCAGAAATCACTGTAATATGATAATATTCTCCTCAAGATACATTTCTTATAACCATCATCAATGTTGAAAATTGTTGTGCTGCTTCGTATTTTTGTGGAAACTGAGATACACTACAGTTTACATTTTAAGGGTTAGTAGTCACACAGACACATTAAATTAATCAAAAATGACATTAGAGACTTTTATAATATTACAAATATTATTTTTTTCAAATAAAGGTTGTTCTTTTGGACTTTCTTTTCAACAAAGAATCCTGAAAACGTATGATAATATTAATAATCATTTTTAATAACCGAGCAGCAAATCAGCATATTAGAATGATTTCTGAAGGATCATGTGACACTGAAGACTGGAGAAATGATGCTGACAATTCAGCTTTGCGTCACAGGAATAAATTACATTTTAAAATAAATTCCAAAAGGAAATATTTTTGTCTGTTTGTAAAAATATTTCACAAAATTACAGTTTTTGCTGTATTTTTGGTCAAATATTTGCAGTCTTTGTGAAAAAAAAAAATCTTAATTATTCCAAACTTTTGAGTAGTACAGTGGAGTCCACAGATAATTAGTTGTGCTTCCTAAGATAAGTGTCATTATTTACTATTGCTCATGGTTGAGGTTAGTGGTCCGTCGGATCACCAGCTGTAACTCAAATCACTCTCTCTCATTGAAAACGCATAACTTCTGTTTGCTTTTGTGAAAGGCTCTTAATGCTGTCTGAAGTTTGTCCGAGCTGATGGACCTCAGAGAGCTTTCCTCACCCACGAACCCAACAATCCATCGAGATGCTCGGAAATGCCATGGCAACATACACTAAAAGCTGACCTCCGCTGTCATGGGCATTCACTGTCACATCAAATGAAAGAGAGATACACATCAGTAGAGAAAGCGGCGGGGTTATCTTCAGGTTCAGCCGAGTTGGGATGTGGAAACATATGGCGCTGCTGGAGAAAAAGAAATCTGGAGACTCTAATGTGATTGTTTAAGGTACATTGAACAAAGTGTGACAATTCTCACAGCTCATGTATTTATTCATTCAGTGTCTGTTTCTCTCACTTAGTGATATGGGGGGGGAACTGGTGCAGCAATGTTATTGCTTTTTGTGTACGTAGGAAAATAATTAATCTGCTATGTTTCCCTATATATGAGTGGGTGTCTTATTTCTCATATGTATTCTTAATTTCAACGATTCCTTTTTCTTCTTTCGGTTTGACTGCCTCTTAGCTGTCTTTGTGTGTCTTTTGTTTATTTCTTCTCTCTCTCTCTCACTCTACTTTTCTGATTTCTAAGCATATAAAGGTATTCGAGAAAAAGATCTGTAGGCCGAAATTAGGCTAAGTGAAACTGTATTTGGTAGGTATGTTTGTATATACTATGAGTATGAGAGAAAGCATTAGAATCAGAATGAGCTTCATTGCCAGTATGTTTACACATATGAGGAATTTATTATAGTGACAGAAGCTCCACAGTGCAACAGAATGACAGCGACAGGACAGGACACAGACAATAAAAATAATATACAAATATACAAAATAGACTATGTAAAAAATAGCAAAAACACAATATATAATATAGACAATTATGTATGTACAGGTATGATATGTGCAAATTGAAATGTAAATAAGTATGTGTGTTAAATAAATAATGTATAAAGTGTGTTGTTTCCACTTTATTGTCAAGTGTCATGAGATGGATTGCCTGAGGAAATAACTGTTCCTGTGTCTGGTCGTTCTGGTGCTCAGAGCTCTGTAGCGTCGACTAGACGGTAACAGTTCAAAGAGGGAGTGTGCTGGATGTGAGATGTGACGGGTCCAGAGTGATTTTGCCAGCTCTTTTGCTCACTCTGGATGAGTACAGTTCTTGGAGAGTGCGGAGGGTTGTACCAATGATTATCTCAGCAGTCCGGACTACTCTCCGTAGTCTTCTGAGGTCAGATTTGGTAGCTGAGCTGAACCAGACAGTTATAGAGGTGCAAAGGACAGATTAAATGATGGCGGAGTAGAACTGTTCAGCAGCTCCTGTGGCAGGTGGAACTTCCTCAGCTGGCGAAGGAAGTACAGCCTCTGCTGGGCCTTTTTCACCATGGACTCGATGTGATTGTCCCACTTCAGGTCCTGAGAAATTGTGGTGCCCAGGAATCTGAAGGACTTTAGATGTGCTGTCGTTTTAGAGGTGTAGAGGGAGAATTTTCAATCCTGAAAACCTCTATTCAGGGCCATAGAAAGTGTACTGACTCAGTTTATTCTTTCATGTGATATGGAAACACCTCCAATCAGGACTGCAAGCTCTACAGAGAGTCGTGCGCTTAGCTGAGCGCATCTCAGGTCTGCTCTCCCTCTCTGCAGGACATCTACCTCAAACGCTGCAAAAGCAGAGCTGCTAAAATAATCAAGGACCATCACCCCCGGTAACCAGTCTTTTCTTTTACTGCCATCTGGCAAGCGCTTCAGGAGCATGATGGCAAAAACTGAGAGACAGGAGGAGCTTCTTTTCCCTCAGGCCATCAGGCTCCTAAACTCAAACTCGGTCTAATAACATTTACAGGACTCATTTAATAAACAGTAAGTATACGCTATTCTCCATCATCCGTATTGCTGCTATGTATATACCCTGTACAACCTGTTTGCACATTCCTCTCGTACATCCCTGCTTATATTATTATTTATTAAATCCACAGTATACTGTTCTGCACATTTTATTGTATTGCACAATTTTTTATTTTTTTTTTATTTTGTACCTATATTTATATATATTCTCTTGTGTTGTGTTACATATTTTTCACTATCCGTTGAGCGGACCTGACCTTACTTACATTTCTCTACTGATTATATTCTGTATAATCGAGTATGTGACAAATAAATTCTTGAATCCTTGAGGTAAGGGGTGGGCAGCACTGATTTATGTTATGCATGTGCAGAATGTTGAAGTACAAATAAGTAAAGATAAGGAGCTTAATAATAAATAGGTAGCTTTTTGGCAGAATGCAAGCAAGAAAAAAACTGTTTAGTTGTTTAGGGTTGCCAAAAAAAAAAAAAGTGCCTTATTATTGTAATATGTTTTCAAATGTGGCAGAACTATCCATTTTAATATGTGACCCTGGACGCTGTGACCCCATCATCTGAATAAATAAGCTTTCCATTGATGTATGGTTCGGTAGGATAGGGCAATTGGCCGAGATACAACTATTTGAAAATCTGAGAGTGCAAAAAAATCGAAATATTCATAAAATCCCCATTACACCTGTCCAAATGAAGTTCATGTCACGGATCAAAAATTAAGATTTGATATATTTACAGAAGGAAATTCACTAAATACCATTGTGGAACATGATCTTTACTTACTATCCTAATTATTTTTGGCATAAAAAATAAATACAATTTGTGACCATACAATGTAATTTTGGCTATTGCTAAAAATATACCCCAGTAACCTAAGACTGGTTTTGTGCTCCAGGGTCACATAATACTTGTGATGTTTTAGCCTTTTTTATTTTTAAGTTAAGTCTTGAATCTGTTTTTTGCACTGATTACTAAAATAACTAAAACTAAAACTGTAATACAAACATAATACAACTATATAGACACACAAAACAAAATTATTTAAACATTAAAATACAAATATAAATAAAAGCTCATTCAAAATATGAATAAAAACTGTAATAGTAATAAAAATAATACAACTACATTCATTCTAAAATAACACTGATTATAAAACGACGTGGTCAGATTAGTTGCTTCTCAAGTACACATATTGTTGATCATACTTTTATTTATTACTATATCAATAATGTGATATTTAGGCATCAATTAAGGTTCAAATTAAAAGAGAAAATAATCAGATGAGATACGTACATTCATTTGTAGAGTATTTTTTCCTTTTGTACTTATCCTTATCTGTGATAATGGATCAAACAAAAGTTTGGGGATTTAAAAAAAATTTTATAACAAATAATATTATTTTCATGCATTTGTACAATTAATACAGTCAACCTTTTTAAGCTTAACAGGCCCCAAATAGTAGTATACATAGTAATAATTTAAACTTAAATCAATATTTTATCATGCAAGAGACATGAAAATTGCAGGGACAAAGGCCAATTTATCATCATTATACAAAAATATTTAACAGAACAATTTCAGTCACGCCGCGCTCTTGTTCTGCACCTTTAGTTCACACTCCTCCCTTTCACATTTTCATCAAATTCACACACTCGTCCACTCCCCTAAACTCTTTCAAACGGTGCTTGGATAATGCTGTTTTCAAACACCCGTGTGGCGTTGGCTTTGGATTGTTTACTGGGCAGTCATTTAATGGTTTTGCAGGATTGTTTGACTTTTATGAGCCAGCTGAGTTTTTGATGTGTGATTTAGAGCAGCGTGAAGCTGATGATGAACACTGAATGTCAGATAGTTAAGTGTGTTTCTGTACCTTTCACAATTTTGGGCTGAATCTAAATATTTTTTTTTATAAGTATTTATTTATTTAGAAATAGTTATGTTCAGTGAGAAAGCATTATTATTATTATTATTATTTTAAAGCAGCAAATCAAATTAGAATGATTTCTGAAGGATTATGTGACATTGAAGACTGAAGTTATTTTGATATGTAAAAACATTTCACAAAATTATTATTATATTTATTATTAATTTTTTTTACATTTAAAAATCGTATCAACCCCAAACTTTTGATATAATTTACAGGTATTAGGAAGTCGTGGCCTAATGGTTAGAGAGTGGAATCGTAATCCAAAGGTTGTGTGTTTCGAATCTCGGTCTCAGTCATTTTAGTGTGGGGGGGAGTGAAAGTACAGCGCTCTTCTTCACCTTCAATACCACGACGAGGTGCCCTGAGCAAGCACCAACCCCCAACTGCTCCCGGGCCACAGCTTAATGGCTGCCCACTGCTCCGGTGTGTGCATGCACTGCTCCGGGTGTGTGTTCACTGCTGTGTGTGTTCACTGCTGTGTGTGTGCATGATGGGTAAATGCAGAGCACAATTTCCGAGTATGGGTCACTATACTTGGTCGTATATATGAGTATTGTATTATATATTTATTTATTGTTTGTTTTTTAGTTAATCTGTTCAATTCTTTACAATAGTCTTTGTCAATTATTAGTAGTAGACCCTATGGGGTTTTAAATGCATGTTGAACACGTCAGAGAGAGAGAGTAAAATATGGCCGTGAAACCCTAAATTATGTTTTTAATTACAACAAATTATGTTATGACCCCTTGTAGGTCTCATTGTGTTGCATCTATTGATCATTTCATGAGAAGAAGCATAAGCTGTGCACTGTCATTGATTGACACTGATCTGCACTTTATTAAACCCCATTAGCAAACACACATGTGCCGTCACACTCGGGATGAAAGTCACACATTTGCATGCTCACCACAAACACACACACTGACAGCTAGGAGAGCTATGAGCAGAATTCCTGCCTTCTCCTCATGGAAGAGGAGGGTAGAGGAGAAACGGCTGGTAATCTGGGAGGAGGATGTAGGCAGTGATTGTGGAAGTGGAGAGGAGAGAGTCCTCCTCGGCGGGCCACGCACCTCATCATTTGCAGGGCAGCGTTGAGCGCTCGGAGGTCTCGCTGGAGGACCTGTGTGATTGGGTTGATGAGAGGGTTTTGTTGCGCTGGAGAGGCGGCGTGCCACTGCCTGCTGTAAGAAAGATTATTACCCTGCCTTCCCACACACACACACACACACACACGAGTGTTTCAGAGTATGAAGGGACACTGATTCAGAGATGCTGGGATAAAGAGTAGTGGTGCGTAGTGCTTTTCAGGCTTAATTGTGTCATTTTTGATGCTAAAGCAATAGTCCACGCAAAAATGAAAATGCTGTCAACTTTGACTCACCCTCATGTCAATCCAAACCTGTGTGACTGAATTTATTTCTATGGAACACAAAATAAGAGATTTTTATGAATGTTGTTGAGAGTTTGGAGTCCCGTTGCTTTCAATTGAATGGACTTCAAAAATGTAGAACTTAATGGGACCCAAACTGTTTGATTACAAACATTCTTTAAAAGATGTTCTTTTGTGTTCCAGTTTGGAACAATGTAACAGGGAGTAAATGACAGGGTTTTCATTTTTGGGTGAACTGTCCCATTAAAATGTTCATTTGTTTCAGCAACCCATGTCATCAACTCTATTGAGATATTATTATAATTGTATATATGTAATGTATTAGGATAAAGGGTAGTGGTGATTAATATATATGTCATAAACTAGAGGTGGGCATAGATTATTTTTTTAATCTCGATTAATCTAGATTAATTTTGGAATTAATCTAGATTAATCTAGATTAAAATGGCTCATTTTGAATTCTGCCGAAAGGCATTCAGAATATGTGTGCTACCCAAATAATGACTAAAGTAAGTCTTTGGAACGGGTTTCTCAAGCCAGGTGGCGCATTAGACCAGGGGCTCATCTCCTGTTTCCAAAATGCATCACAACTTGAATCTCTTCCCGTCCAATCCCACGAAAAAACTGGAGAAGGAAATCCCGTTCCACTCCGGAAGAATGACTCCATTCCCTCCACCGTGTTGTTGTTGTTTTTTTTTTTTCGATAACTGTCAATTACAGTAAAAATATAGTACAGATCACAGCGTCCCACCTTATTAGTTGAATAAAAACCAAAATGTCGTTTTTTGTTATTATAATGAATGAAAGCCATCTTATTATGCACAGTGTTGCACAGATTAAATTTCGTGTAAATCATCCATGCTAACGCACACGTCTTCTATTTTTTTTTTGACATTTCACTCTCTATAGATATATTTTCTATGTACTGTATTTTTAGATATATTCGAGTTTCGAAGTTTCTCGCTCAAGTTCACATGAGACCTAAAGCGCATCCTGTTTGCTTAAAAGCGCAACGTTTCGTTGTTATTCTGAGTGCACACAATAAACGTAGAGTCTTTACAGATTCGAAAGATGTATTAGGCTACTTTTATCTGTATGACCAAAAAATGACGGAGATTTTAAGAGCAAGTGAGCGCACCGGAGCCTGTCTTGCAGCAAAACGCGCTTCCTCTCTCACACAAACACTTCAATAGCGCAATTTCTCTAGGTTAACATCATATTGAGCGGCCATGTAAAGTTGCTACTACATACATCTTTCAGATGAAAAGCCATATTTGAGGTTGATGAATGATAGGTGAGCGTTTGGATGTCCTGCCGATTGTATTACCACACAGACCAGCCGTTAACAATCTGTCCATCAGGACTGCGAGCCTCTAGTTCGAAGATCGTTCTCACCCCTACAGTGCAATTCGGCTAGGTATACATCGCGCTAAAATATCAGGTGAAAGTCATCATAGCTTGCGTAGTATAGACCCAGCTCCAACCAACTTTGAGAATAGATTAACGGCGATATTTTTTTTCGCCGATAAGAGTCTCACGTTAACGCAGCACGTTAACGCGATAACGGCCCACCACTAATATAACACAATTATATATATTATATTATAATATTTGTATTTTAGTTAAAATCTTAGCATTGTTGTGTGTGTTTTAAAGCTATGTAGCATTTCGTGCTATATAGTTGTATTTTTTATTTCAGTTTTAGTTATTGTAATACATTCTTAAACTAAATGATTTCAAGAAATGTTGCCTTGTTGACTTATTTTATTTTATTTCAAGTAAAATTTTTATGTTCTTATTTTTAATTTGTGTTAGTTTCAGTTGTTCAATGGCCCATAATCTGAGTAGATGCCATATTTAATTTGATATTTAAATGACATTTTAAAATATCTATTCTGTACTTTGGTGTCATTTTTTTTTTTTTTGCTTCATATTCAATATTGTGCCTACCCTGACTACAATCCCATGTTTGTCCCAAACTCACAACAATTTTGGGTTGCAGTTCCCTAGAAACCACTCCAAAACCCTGGCAACCACCTAGCAACCACTCCAACATCATGGCAGTTAAAGCATGTAAGTGTCACTAACATTTTTTATGACAGTTTTATTGCCAGTATATATGTATGGATAATTTAGTTGCATCTTTATAAACCAACAAAAAGCACCAATTTTGGAAACATAGCATGCAAACCAAACAAATAAGCATTACATACATTTCAAAGTACAACCATACATTAGTATGACTGGTTGACTCATTTACCAGCCCTGTTTGTGCGAGGTTTCCATATCTCATAACTCATTTCACAACCAGGTATTAAACACGGTTGCTTTCTTTTTGCAGTTGTTAGCTTTTCATTTCTACTTGAAACCCCTACGGCTTGCTTGCCTGCTTAGCTTCAATTTGAAATGCATTTCTGTGTTCATTACATGTGTTCAAAATCATTCTAATAAACTGTCAGGAACAGTGGCAAAGAGCTTATATTTTAAACTTGAAATATTTCTTTAAATGCTAGCTACAGTTTGTGCCATTGGAAGAGCGTGGAGAATGTATACAGGTGACCGAGTATATTTCTTCATGTTTCATTTGCAACCAGTGCCATCCGTTCCTTGTTTTTATGACGTCTGACGCAAATACATTGTGTGCAGGTCTGACTATTCTGTCGTTTTATCTATTAGGTCAAGTTGAGGTCGTTTGCAATTGTCAAATCACCACATCATCTCACAGGAAACTCTTTTTTTCGCATCCAATAGCTTGCATACACAGAACAAAGCAAGATATGAGGAAAATAAACAGGAGGAGAGAGTTGGGGAGGGCATACTGATTGTCATGCTGTGATTAATTTCGTTTACTGTAATAGAAATCATCTACAGGTCTGAGGGTGTCTATTATACTTTTAGGGGGTTCTTTCGGGTAACTGGAAAACTTCGGAAGCGTGAAAGCTATCGGTGGTCTGTCTGTGCTCAAGTAATCGAGAGCGGCGGATGATAAACTCTTTCGCTCCGCCCACAACGCAAGGCCACTGGTTGCAGAAATGCAAGAAAAACTTGCAAGGGAAGGTGAGGAGAGGACAGAATGAGGGGGTGTCGCTGAATGAATACATTAGGTAATTGGGTAAATGAGTCTGTTTTCTTTGCTAGGTGACTTGAGCTGACGTCAGAAACTGAGACATAAAGAACCGTGGGTGAAGTTAACCCGGTTAACTCATGCAGTTCTGGTAAATACCGGTGTCCCTTGCAAATACAGGTATGTTCTGCGTTTTCTGTAAGTAGCATTCTCATGCAGAAACTGTATATAACTATGAATATTTTCTCCATACAGAGACTGATCATAATATAATATAACTTTTTTTTCAAGAAATTGTGATTAATATCAAAACTCCAGGAGAAGAAAAAATAAATAAATGGTAGGAGTACTTATTATGCTAATATAATTCAACCTTCAAACCTCTTTAAAATATTAAGGTTATATTACTTTATAAATGCTATATCACTTGATGTTGCATTCATAACCAATTGCAATGGATTGATAGATTTATGTTGTACCATTTTTAATTAGATTGTAATTTGCTGTGTTCTATTAGTTGTTGGTCCGTCCATCATAAATACATTCAATTCTTCATGTGCCTAATATTTTATTTTTCTTATCCTTTTTTTATGTACAACTACTTTTTTGCCTCAGCTCAAAGTATGTAATGCTGTGATTCATCTCGGATTATAGCTTTGAACGTTTTATTTGAGGATTTGTTTAAACCCTGCACAGAAAACAAATGAGAACAAAAGTATATTCCATTTGGTCTCTATAGTATTTATACTGTAATAAAAAATGATATAAAAACAGGAAAAGTTTGCACATACTTAATATATACAGTATGTGTAAAATATATAATTAAGTGTGGCTAAAGTATGGCAATAATGGTTTTCTCTGTGGAATCATTTGATCAAGGCTGTATGAGAGCAGTTGTTGATGTGGGAAGTGCATCATGTGCATTTTTAAGCTGACATACAGCTTCCTCTCTGCCAATCCTCCTCTTCCTCTGGGGCTTATTAATTTCAAAACCACCCTCAGCATCAACCCATCTCTCTTTCGCTCTGTCACTTTCTTTCTCTCACGCACACACCTCATCCGTCATCATCAACTATCTCCTCACTGAAGTTCTGACCTGCACAGTCTTTTACAGCCATTTACTAAAAGCAATCACACTAATTATCTTCTTTAAGAATACACATTTAAGTGGTGCAAGTTATTACAAGATATAATTAGCTCTTAGCATAACTGTCTTTTTATTCTTCTTTGCATATGTCTTCATATAACTGCTGCTGATACTCTCCACAAAAGGACTCAGCAGTCTGATGTACTTATTGTGTGTAGGTGCTATTTGTTTCCTAATTTAATATTTCAAAATTCAGCATTTAGGGGTCATTTCATGCCTCCGTCCTACCTGCCGTCTTTTACGGAGAGGCACTAATCTCTAATCTCTCTTTTGAAAAGGTGAGTTTGTGGTGCAGTGAGCAAGATACGGCTCAGGATATCGGTTTAAGCTCGGACCCGAGACTTCTGTTTTTCTTCTTTGATGTCTTTCCAAATGCAGCTGATATCTCCTAATTGAACGGGAATCAGTGTCATGATGTATTTTATGTAATTGCTGTATTTTATTTTCACTGTACATTCACTAGCATTCAAAAGTTTGGGGTCAGCTTTCAGTGTTTCTGAAGTCTCGTATTCTCACCAAAGCTGCATTTGTTTGATCAAAAATACAGTAAAAACAGTAATATTGTGAAATATTATTACAACAATAAAATAACTGTTCTATATTTGCATATGTTTTCAAATTTTACTCCAGTGTCATACATTCCTTCAGAATCATTGTGGTGAATGTATTTTAACCTATTCTGTATACTTTAAGCACTGGACAATTTCACAAGTGTGTGTTTTACAGCAACAGTGGCATATTTTGATATTACTATATGACCCTGGAGCACAAAACAAGTAGCACAGGTATATTTGTAGCAATAGCCAACAATACATTGTATGGGTCAAAATTATTGACTTTTCTTTTATTCCAAAAATCATTAGGATATTAACTAAAGATCATGTTCCATTTCATGAAAATATTTTGTAAATCAAACTTCATTTTTGATTAGTAATATGCATTGCTAAGGACTTCATTTGGACAATTTTAAAGGCAATTTTCTCAATATTATATATATTTTTTTCCACCCTCAGATTCCAGATTTTAAAAGAGTTGTATCTCAGCAAAATATAGTCCTATCCCAACAAACCACACATCAATGAAACGTTTATTTATTCAGCTTTGATGTGATGTATAAATCTCAATAATAATACAAAAATTGACCCGTATGACTGGTTTTGTGGTCCAGGGTCACACATGTGACCGTGGTAACTCATAATACCTCTAAAGACCCTGATTATCTGAACCTATACATGAATAGCATTCTTTATGTTACAACTCTGTCTCTATGCATATATATATTAGGGGTGGCACGGTACATGTATTCATACCGAACGGTACGGACCTCTCGGTTCGGTGCATGAGGTCTTACGACGAATACAGGGAATTCACCCCCAATCCAGAAGGGGGCGCTTGCAGTAATGCAACTCTCTTGATTACCGCCAGCAGAAGAACAGCGAATCCCGTGAGTTGCGTGTTTGAAAACAAAGCCCACTAGACAGAGACCATGTGCTGATTCTGAACGCGTTTCTCACATGGACAGACAAGAGCTTTGTGCTCGTGTATCCTACCTCTCTCATTCGGCACAAATCCAAATATTCCCTAATATTTCCATGCTTGCGATGTAACTTATCTGAATTTTAAACTATTATTTAATATGTAAATTATAAGCTTTGTAAGTAACGTTAATTCAGTCACGTTCCAACAGTGACAGAGGCGGGTGCGCTGTTTGTATTTTAATTTGATAAAGTAGCCTACCAACTTAGTGTAATGCTGGAATATTATGTGTTTTGTGTGTGAAACAGGAAAAGCATCAAAGGTAATCATTTTGTAATAATTTTTAATGTTCAATGTTTCAACATATACAAGCAAAAGCGTATAACAAACTCTGACGGGATATTAAAATCCAGAATATAGTGAAAACACTATTAATACACCTAACAAAATCGACATATTAAATTACTTTGAGCACTTACACAAGTAATCACTTATAAAAGGACTTATTTTATACTGAATGTAACATTCTACACATGAACACAAAGCATTGTACATTCACGCGTTGCACAAAGCGAGGAAAGTATTAGTTTATTAATGAGAAGTGATTATCACGGTTTAGATATATGTGCAGTTTTTAAACCTGAACAACCATCGAACAAAGTATAAATGATATAAATACATTAGCAAGCTGGAACTGATGTGTTTTGTTTGTGGTTGTTCAGTTGTACATTTGTAATAATTTTTTATGTTAAATGTTAATATATACAATTAAAAAAGTGTTGTGTGTGTGTGTGCACCAGCGACGTTTCCTTATACCACAGAATCAACTTTAAAACTTACTGTCTTATTAATAATCACTGGATAATGTTGCTTTTACAGTGTATACTCACATGAAAACAAACGATTTTATACATAATATAACAATGTAATGGTGGATTAGTGTGGATTATGTTTTATGTACATTAATGAATATATTTATATATATTGACGGCACCCATTCACTGCAGAGGATCCATTGATGAGCAAGTGAGGGAATGCATTACAAAGCAATACATTTCTCCAAATCTGTTCCCAATGAAGAAACAAACACCTCTAAATCTTGTATGGCCTTGAGGTTGAGTACATTTTCATTTTACCACTGATCTTGCAAACCTCCATTCTCAAATCAACAACAGATTTTTTTACATTTCCATGCCAAATAAACCAGATGTATTATTGTTCATGCAACTAGTGGATAAGTTTGAGAACTGCATGTGCATTTTGATTTGTGTTTTAAAGCGTATGCTTCTAGTAGTGTTTACATAACATTTTCAATAATGTACATACCATTTTCAATAATGTTCACAAGCTATTATGATTTTTTTTTTTATTGTCTGCTGTACCTAACCAGTACTGAAGTGTTGCTTTGTTCTGTTGAGAATGCAACCTTTAAATATCCAATTACCACCGCGGGACGTTTTTCAAAGATCAAACGAAGCGCGTTACGGACAGTTAGTTGTGTCTGCTATAGACGAGGAGAGACGCCGGGTCTGTTGTTACATTTTCAAAACTCACTTTTGTGTGTTTTCTTTTTCTTTTATTTATTTCACAGCTGCTTTTTCCCTGTGACTTGCATGTTAATAATTTAAAAGAAGTCAGCAATCAAAGGAACATGCAATTTACTACCTTGTACTGTGGCTCATACATATTCAACAGCTGAGGCGTATTTAGATGCTAAGTGGGGCTGTGTCACGCTACAAGACTCGACAAGAAATATAATCAACATGCCTTTTTTTTCTCCCTCAATCTTTCTGACAGTCCACAGTGAAAAACATCACACTCTGCCCTATTTTCATTCCCCTTCTTCTCTCCTTCTGTAATTTCATGCAACTTTTTTGTAGTCTTGGCCAGTTTCTTCAAAACGTCTCCTTCAAATAGGAATGCTAACGAACCAAACACTCAGCTCCTACATTTACTGTATTTTGCTAAGCCCCGCCTTAATAATGTACCGACAAATCCTACCTTAGCAACTGTTGCCATCTGTTATATTATTATACAAGCTTTTGCTCTTCGAAGTTATTGGCATTTCTATGAGTTTTTATGGTTTTAAATCAACTTTTATAAAAAGGAGTACCTAGAGAGGAAATGTAATATCATTTTCCTGTTTTAAACTATAAATAAATCCTTCAAAGTTTTCCAAGGGAACATTAAAAATACCTGCAGTTACTCTCAGGTCAATTTAATGTCATTAACGTGATGTGTAAGAACACGAGGGACAGTTCTGTTCACAAACACTAATAGGATCACTTGTAATTGCTTTCGAATGAGGCCTTTCTCTCTTAAATTGCATGTTAGATGCGTGATTCACAATCTCTGCGTTTTTAATCACATTTCTGCGTGGTTTAATCATTTTTGTACACGACATGGCAGATAAAAGATGTTGTGCAATGTCACACTTCATCTCATCAATCTGTGCTCATCATCATTGCTCTGTCAGGTCACAATAATAGTACAGGTAAGATAAGCAAGCGGTAATTAGACAGCCTAAAATGCCACCAAAAGCAGAACAATTTCTGTAAAAGACCTTGAATCTCTGGCCTGAGGATGTTTTGTTCTTTCTAAAAAGGAAATAATTGCTGGAATGTGATTCGTGATGTTTGCAACAAAAGTTTGTTATTGCACACATGCTGTAAATCAAGCAGAATGTGTCTCTATTACCTTTGTCTTGATTCATGTTTATACACTTGGCTGAGTCTTTGTTTGACCTTATTGTAACTGACTAATATCATTGTGTGTGTGTGTGTGTGTGTTACTCTTTTTTTATTTATTTTGGACATGGTATAGTGATGGCCTACCATGGTATTCTCTGTGGTAACTTGGAGTACCATGTGGGTACCATGTTACTGTATATTAATATATTTTTAGTCAATATATAATTTCAAATATTCTTTGCAAAAGTAGCTTGGCTGAAATGATGGTTCCTTTGAAAGTAAAATACATAAAAAAATGAAGCTATTTTATAATAATAAATTCATCCATTTGTAAAAGTGGATAATAATATAATAATAATTAATCCTCAATTTTAAAAGTGTATAAACAACAACTATTTATTTATTTTATTTTACATGGTGGACATGGGGGATCAGCCTTTTTTTCGGGTGAAAATATCTTTGCTGAAATGATGGTTCCTTAATAATAATAAATAATCCTCAATTTGATGGATGAGCAACAACATTTTCTATCTCACACACACACAACATATAATATATATAATACATTCATTCACACATATCAAATTATATATATATACACTACACACACATCACACACAACATATAAATGTGGCTTTTCAGAATCTGTTTGAGGAATTTGGTGAGATGGTATATGTGGTGGATAAGCCTTTTATATAGACTTTTTAATTTTAGTTTTAAATCCTGGTGAAAGGATTTGAAGAATTTGATTGGACGAGTAGACTTGAAGGTGGACAGGGTTGGACGAGATGAATTGGAATGAATAGACTTGATTGGACAGGGCTGTGCTGTATGTCCGTTTTCAGCCCCGACCATTAGTCTGGTTTCCACCGGTTTCTCACAGGCTGCCTTACAAATGACCCCAACCCCACCTCCCGCATCCATCCATGGCCATCAACACGCTGTAATTGACCCAGGGCGTCCTTAATACATATCCCCCTCAGACGCTGCCGCTAAAGTGGCTGTAAGAGGCACAGGCTGATTGGGGAATCAAGACAAGAGCTCCTCAGCCTGCAGTTCACCCGCACCAGGCTTAACGTGAACCCGCTGAGGGGGCCGGACAGCTCTCCTAAAAAGGATGGAGTGGAGAGCGGCCCTCCTAATCACAAACTGCCATCGGCTGCAATTCCCAAGGGGCATTGCAATCGGCCCATCCTGAAGACGGCAGCACCGCAGCCCAAATGGATGTTTATAAGATGCGTTATGTAGACGCGGCCCCATTTATTCTCCCCTGATTAGAGCTGTCAGGGCTGATTCCTTATGGGCTTTTTTATTTATTTCTCCTCTTCGGAGGGGACGGTAAACCATTGAGCACAGCACAGGAGCGGCTAGCGTTTACTTGGAGAATAAAACGGGAATGGGGACTTTAGTGGGGGAAAGGACAGAAAATGGCATTAGTTTTGTGTGTGAGAGCAACTCTGGTGAGTTTATATCCATTCCACATGTTGAAATCCGAGACTGTGGTCATTAATCAACATATTGGAGGGATTCTGAGGGAATTAAAGGCTTCTGAGCCGTCCTGAAACCCTGTCATTCCTGTCAGCTGTAACCCAGATAACAGCTGCTTGAAATTAGACTTCTTGAGCTCCAAACCCCTTTACAGTGAATACAGAGATGTTGGTATAGAAACTGAAATCTTTAGTTTCTGAAAAGCTGCGAGAGCTAGATATAGGTTAGTTGTTGCAGCTGGTTTTGCTCCAAGACCATTTTTTTGCATTGAGCATCCAGCAACAACTAATGAAGATTAGGCAATGTTTCTTTTACTTAAGACATTTGATCATGGTTTTGTTAAGCATAAAGGCATGATATGCAACCTGAGCATGTTGACATCTGTGTAATTTGACTAGCTTCTAGCAAGTAACATAGTTATGTTCCTGTGGCTCAGTGGTAGAGCATTGCTTTAGCAACGTAAAAACATAATGTATAGTCTCAATGCACTGTAAGTCACTTTGGATAAAAGCATCTGCTAAATGCATAAATGAGAGATGACTTTGTGCTGAAATACAACAGAGATGGTTTGGATATTCAAAGTCAAATAAATTAATAATCACATTAATTTCTATAAAAAAAAACATATATACATACATATATACACACATACACACACACACACATAAATATACAAATGTATATTCAAAAATACTTCAAAATATGAATCCACATTGTTTTCTTCTATTTTGCATTAGTGTCTAAATTAATAAGAAAATATTATATTATAAAATCAGCATCACAATTTATAGATTTTTTACAGTATGATTTGAGAAAGTTTAATTACATTGAAAAAAATATATATGTAAAAAAAAGGGGGGGAGTGAAGTAGAAAGACTGAAATGTATATTATATATATATATATTTGTAAAACGTGCTCCAGAAGGTATTTTTTTTTTTTTTTTTAAGGCATGGAAATCAAACCATAAATACATAGGAGCTTATATGGTTAATTCACAGTTGTATTATTTAATGAATAAAATGTATGTTTTACATTTTATGTCACAACTTTCCTTAGATCTAAACTATTTATTCAATATCATAAATAACACAATTGTAATACTTCTGTATATGATTATATTGACAGCATGCAGCTTTTTGCTTAATCGTGGTTTGTCATTCATGTGCAGTTCAATCCTCATAAGCACATAAGAAACTCCACCCAGGGAAGCAATATGTGTAAAGAGGAATCCAAACGGACATGCATGACAACACTAATCCCAGAACAATGCAGACTGGAGAGAGAAAACATGAGGCATGAGCGTCGTATGAGTTTTACCTGTGATTCACATTTGATTCTGTCTGTTTGAGTTTCCTTCCTCCTGTTGCTGGTGTTTTCTCTCTTTTTTGTTTTTATGAAATAAATGTGCTCAGACCAGCTTGATATGTTCTGTTGTATCAATGTCACACTGAATCTCCTCTTAGAAACTGAGAGCTTTGTTTCCCTCCTTGCATTGATCATATACTATTGTCTATTTAACCTGTGTTTTCATATCGGCTGCTGCACTCCTGATGTCACATCTGACAACATTTGTTGTCATTTTTTATTTTTTTATACAGTCTAATGTATAATACATTTAGTTTGGAGTTTCTGTGTCCATCTGGACATATTTTAAACTTTATGGTCATGCATTCTTGATATTTAAATTCATAATTTGTATTTAAGTATTTAGCATTTCACATACAGTGCTTGTTACTTTGAAATTGTAGTCCATTACTGATGCCAAATTACAGTTAGTAATGCAATAAAGTACACATTTTAGGTAATCTAATCAAACAATTGTTTGATTACTTTTCAATTACATTTGTTGTTATTAACAACATGAAGTGCATGAAACATAGATTACATCAGGGTTTCCACAAATAAATAAACTGCAGGGGTTTGTGAGTTTAATGAAAAGCTATAATGGTTTTTAAATCATAAAAAAAATTAAATAAATAATGCACGCGGTTAAATATCCAAAATAGTGATAATTAAAATACAAATTAATGTCTTCATTAGTTTTTCTTGCAATGCTAAAATGTAGCAAAAACACTGGTCTTGTGGTGAATGTTACATTTCACAAAATTGGAAGATTTTCTGAATGCATATAAGCAGTAAATTTTAAATAGGAAAATGTATAAGATGAAAACAAAACTGTGGGAAATCACAAATAGTTTATTGCTGTTGTGTGAATATGTAATCAATTAAAAACTAACTGTAGTCTCGTTACTAGTTTTTTTACAATTTAATCAAGTACATAATTTTTGGAAACAAATTGCAGTATGCAGTACTACCCAGCACTAAGTAGGGTATGTAGGGTAAGTGCAAAACTAACAGTAACTCGCACAACAGTTTTCTCCTCCAAAGGCCTTTCTTGTTGAATCCCAGGAGTGATGTCATCAACAGGATCTTATTACCGACTGCAGGCGATAACCGTACGGTGATTTCCACTGCGATCGCATGCATGTGCTCAAACCGATCTGACAAGGAGACTCCTCTCGAGAGCAGCCACAAGAC
This sequence comes from Ptychobarbus kaznakovi, assembly GCA_027422405.1. Classification (NCBI taxonomy): domain Eukaryota; kingdom Metazoa; phylum Chordata; class Actinopteri; order Cypriniformes; family Cyprinidae; genus Ptychobarbus; species Ptychobarbus kaznakovi. The sequence continues at coordinate 2,212,153 of CM049809.1, read as the reverse complement.
TAATAACAGAAGCGGCATGCAGGCAGAGTGACACCGGCTCAAGGTTGGAGCAGGATCAGAGATGAGTGGACTGAGCGTTTGGCAGCACATGGAGCGATGAGAGATTGGTGTGTCAGTCCCGCTGCTGGAGGAATTGTGCTCCTCAACCTCGGGCCGTGTGTGTGTGTGTGTGTGTGTGTGTGTGTGCGTGCCTTCTCACACCAGGTCATGTTTCATACAGTACAAGGGCATAAATATCCACTCTGTTGAGCATGATTGACAGTCGGTATATTTTAGGGAGGATAAGTGACAGAATGTCTATCTTTCTCTCTATGCATTTATTTTTCCCTTCGTTTTGTACTTGACCTGAGGATTCATGTAAACAGCAATATATTTTTTTATTTTGGATAATTGCCAATCATTGAGCAAGACCCAAACATGCTCTATGCAGTTACTGATTCCTTTCACACAACACCACCATTCAAACCGATCTTATGGAAGTGCGTATACATAGTAGGCCTACACCAAAAAACCCCCGAAAACTTGTGGTATTGATAAGCAAAAATTTATTTGCCGTTTATATGCTACGCAATGGGTATGATTGGGGTTGTGGTAGATGCGTATCATATGCACACCAACAAATTTAGTCTCATATGCACGTGAAAACTGCGTATTATGCATGGCAAAGTCCATTTTTGCTTATCAATATCACAAGTTTTTGTTTTGATCACAGAGACTCGCTAAAGTTTTTCCAAGAAGTCGCTAGATTTGTCGCTAGTCGCTTTTTGGGAAAAAAGTTGCTAGGGGGTCTGAAAAGTCGCTAAATATAGCGACAAAGTCGTTAAGTTGGCAACACTGCTAGTGAGTGTATGCATTTTTAAAATGGCCCTTCAGTGCTGAAATGTGAATATTTCAAACATATTTACACTCATTTACAGTCACCAGGTTTTATCAAGTTTGTTTTAGATCATCTCTAAACTAAGACTGAGACTTGTTGAAAACTGTCCAGTTAACAATCTGTTGCCCGTTGTTAATGGCTTCAAATTCCACAAAAATCACTAAACATACTTGATGTATGAAATTATTTATTTAATGTTAGTTTAAAGGTGGCCTATGTTTAAAAGGAGAATAGTTTTAGTGTTTAATATCTACAGCAAAAACATATATTTGATAACTTTATTTTCGATTAGAAATGTAGGTGCGAAGATTGATATGGGTTGTAACCAATATCAGCCATTATACTTGTCTTCTTTCTGACGTATTTTAGCCAAATATCTAAGGATGTTTAGTGTAAAAACTTATTCAAAATGTTGATTGCATGGAATTGGACGTGTAGGCTGCTTTATTTTTTCTTCAAATTGACAGCAAAAATGTTCTCCTGTCAGGCCTGTGGTCATAACTGTGCCACAGTATTGGCTTATGTAAGGCACATGAGAATTCATAAAAATACACCTAATTAAATTTTAAGTGTGTTTTGCCAGATTGCAGTAGGTCTTTTCTAAGGTTTCCATCTTTTAGGTGTCACATTTACAGACATGGCAAATCTGTGGTTAAGCCTAGGTTGTGTCATGAAGTTGAATTGACATGTCATGTCGATTTCTGCAGGGAAAAGTATAATAATTTGAAGTCCTTTTATTCTCATTTGAAAATACACATCAGAGAGGGGAAAACAGTTGCTTGCCCTTATAAGACAGTGTGACAAGGGATGTCATGTTTTATCCACGTTCACATCTCACATGAGTAGGAAACATAAAGATGGTGCTAATGAACATCAGGTTGATTCAGTAGTGAATCCTGGCATGTCCCATGAGAGCGAACAAGAGCAGTCGGACATGCAGATTGACCCTCCCAGTGATGCAGATTATGAGCCATCAGATGTATGCCTGAATGCCTTGTCTATTTATTTACAGCAGGTTTTCTGATAATTGCCCTTTTTATTTTACTCTTTAAAAGGTTAGTTCACCCAAAAATTTGATCACGCAAGACATTCGTTCATCTTCAGAACACAAATTAAGAGTCAGATTCCCAGTGAAATGCTCTCCGACAGCAAATGCAACGAGTTTGTTTCCTTCTTTTCTGAAAAGATCAATAATATCAGAAAGGAGATTGGCAAATATTCTAGTTATGCAGAGGTCACACAGATTCGACCACAATTTCAAAATGTCTGTTTTTGAAGAAATTCATTGCAAAATTTTGGAAGAAATAGTATTGCACCTTACATCGTAAACCTGCTCTCTTGACACACTTCCAACATCTTTTTTCAAAAGTGTGCTTAACTGTTTAGAAGCAGATCTCTTAGAAGTGGTGAAAGCCTCACTTCTTTCTGGGACTTTTCCAAACTCCCTGAAAACTGCAGTTGTTAAGCCACTTCTGAAAAAGCGCAATCTTGATAACACCATGTTAAGCAACTATAGACCAATATCAAATCTTCCTTTCATAGGTAAGATTATTGAAAAGGTAGTTTTTCATCAGCTGAACAAATACTTAAATTCAAATGATACCTGGACAATTTTCAATATTGTTTCCGAGCGCATCACAGCACAGAGACAGCACTTATTAAGATAATAAATTATATTCACTTTAATTCTGATTCTGGAAAAATATCAGTGCTGGTACTACTAGATCGTAGTGCTGCGTTTGACACTGTCGATCATAACATACTTCTAGAGAGACTGGAAAACTGGGTCGGGCTTTCTGGGATGGTTCAGGTCATACTTAGAATGGAGAGGTTATTATGTAAGTATAGGAGAGCATAAGTCTCAGTGGACGTCCATGACACGTGGAGTCCCACAAGGCTCAATTCTTGCACCGCTCTTGTTTATGCTCCCACTAAGTCAAATAATGAGAAAGAACCAAATTGCCTATCACAGCTATGCTGATGCTACCCAGATTTACCTAGCCTTATCTCCAAATGACTATAGCCCCATTTGACTCCCTCTGCCAAAGCATTGATGAAATTAACAGTTGGATGTGCCAGAACTTCTTCAGTTAAACAAGGAGAAAACTGAGGTCATTGCATTTGGAAACAAAGATGAAGTTCTCAAGGTGAATGCATACTTGACTCTAGGGTCAAACAACTAAAATTCAAGTCAAAAAGCTTGGGGTGATTCTGGAGACAGACCTTAGTTTAGTAGTCATGTCAAAGCAGTAACTAAATCAGCATACTATCATCTCAAAAACATTGCAAGAATTAGATGTTTTGTTTCCAGTCAAGATTTGGAGAAACTTGTTCATGCCTTTATACCACAGGGTGGTTTATTGTAATGGGCTCCTTCCAAAGAAGACCATTAGACAGCTGCAGCTCATCCAGAACGCTGCTGCCAGGATTCTGACTAGAACCAGAAAATCTGAGCACATCACACCAGTCCTCAGGTCCTTACACTGGCTTCCAGTTACATTTAGGATTGATTTTAAAGTACTTTTACTCATTTATTAATCACTCAATGGCCTAGTCCCTAAATACATTGAAGATATGCTCACTGAATATGAACCTAACAGGCCACTCAGATCAGTAGGATCGAGTCAGTTAGAAATACCAAGGGTTCACACAAAACAAGGGGAGTCCGCTTTTAGCTATTATGCCGCCCGCAGTTTGAATCAGCTTCCAGAAGAGATCAGATGTGCTAAAACATTAGCCACATTTAAATCCAGACTCAAAACACATCTGTTTAGCTGTGCATTGTTTAAATGAGCAACTGATCCTTGTAATAGAGGCTTTGTTGAATGACTCCTGTAGCTTGATAATGATGATGGCATGAACTCACACTACATAGCATGATACTGTACAGCATGATTTTTAACAAGTAAATTACTTCCAAGATATAGAAAAATAGGCAGCACAATTGGACAAACAACTCATGATGTCAGTACTAGTTATTAACATAATGTGCAAAACAAAAACTACCCTTTGAAGTTTACTATTCCTTAATTGTTCCTCCTTACATTCCCTACGTCCCTTATAGTTTTTCATTCAGTCTCTGACGATTGTAATTCCACGCGCTTCATTGGCATCAATCCCGCAAAAGGCAATCAACCCCAAAACAAATCTCCACAGTAAATGCACATATCTCCACAGTATTGAAGAACCTAATCAATTTTCAGTGGGACTTCTTATAGGTCAGCGAACTCTCCTCTTGTTTCTGTCTGTGTTGTGTTGTGTCTGTCTGTTGCCACATTAAACCACAAAGTTCATTTAAAAAAGTAAAAGTGTGCTAAAAAGAACAAAAGCAATTCAACCTTTAAAAAAAAAATTCTGGAGTGTAAAGGAATGACAATCTAAAACATAAAATGCTATCAAATCAAATAGACCAATGGTTCTCAAACCTGGCCTGGAGTACCACCAGCTCTGCACATTTTGTATGTCTCGCTAATCAATCACACCTGATTCAACTCATGAGCTCATTAGTAGAGACTGCAAGATCTGAAATAGGTGTGTGCGTTATAGGGAGGCATAAAAAATGTGCAGGGCTGGTGGTGCTCCAGGACAGGTTAGAGAACCACTGAAATAGACCAACCACAGTTGATTCCACTGTAGCTGAACATTTGTAAGGGTGTTAGTTATTCAGTTTCATTACTATGATACAAAAGGTAACATCTTAGGAATCATTTTGTGCTGTAATATAAACATGGACCATTTAGTGAATCTGAACAGTAGAAATGTGGAAAAAAATTGTGTTGTGGAAAAATAAGACATGCAGGAAGCTTTTTGTTAGTCAACACTATCAGCAATATCCTTGTTATATGAGTTGTACTCTACATTGACGATTCTATTATTGACGTGTTTTACATAGGTACCACTTGGAATACCTCAGGAGACAACATGCAGCCATGTCGTCATGGTTAAGTGGGTGTAAAATTACAAAGTTATTCCCGACTAGAACTCTTTTAAGGGGTACACAAGCCTCCTCACTGGAATGTTGAAAAAAGTGCTGAAAAGAACCCTGAACAAACTTTTTTTTTTACTAAAATATTTCACTAAAGTTGTTGCATGCTCTGAATAGTGCAGATCCAAAAAAAATCCTAAATAATAACATGTTTAATGTGTTTGACCTCAGGTTGTCATGTTTGAAAACTTATTTTGTTATGTTTGTGTCTGTTATTTATTTTTTATTGCCATTGTTTTAATTTTTAATTTTTTGTTTGTTAGACAAAATCTGTCTTCACTGGTTTTTGCTTTTTTTGTTTTTTTGCATCCTTGTTAAATGTTGACTGCTTTTTTAAATAAAATTTTATTTTAATTGAAATATCCTTTAAGTGTTTGCATGTTTAGATCTTTCAATTTAATGCATTTAAGTAGCTGTGTGTAGCCCACCGAACAATAATGTTCGACTGTAAATCTAATTACATCAACATTGGTTACTTTAAATTCACTCTTTACAAAGGCATAGCATTAGATACAAAAAAAAAAAAAAAAAAATTGAAATAAATTAAATGTGTAATGAATCTTCAGTCTAATTATGCATATCCATTTTATGCCTTTGTACAATAAAGAGTGAATTTAAAGTAACCACAATGATGCTGTAAATTGAAATAATCACAGAAATGTACTGCATTTAAATTTTACAGAACAAAGCTGTTAAATCATTTAACAATACAAATACTGTAAAATTACAGTAGATTGCTGGCAACTCTGTTCATTACCGTTTTTTACAGATTGTTTACAGTGTACTGTCTCTATTCATGCATTTCTCTCTCTCCAGGCTAATGTGGGCAGGCTACTCATAAACCATCTTTCATGTTTTCCGACACGTTTGAAATATATCTATGTGTGACGACGTGCGATGTATAACCCCTCTGGGAGCTGAGTCATTTCTCATGTCTATTTCTGTGCATATTAATGCACGTTTTCCACAGATCAGTGTTATAAATAAAAGTGCTAGTCTGTAGAGCCGGTGGGAGTGTTGGAGTGGAGACGTTATGCAGCGATTCTCTCGTTCCTCTGTGTCAGCCCACAGTCTCCCACTCACTCAGCACAGGGTCAACTGCGTCACGGCGCCTACGATTCCCACAATCCCTCGCTCCTCTTAGGATTCACCTCGTTAGGGCTCCACACAGGAGACCTCAATCACACTTAGCATTACACAGATCCGTTTATATGTAAAGTTGCATTAATGATTGCACAGTTATCGTGTAAATTCATAATTGGTTTACCCTGCTGTGCTACAATACCTGTTTGGTTAATAAGACACTGTTCATAACAAGTATTTAGAAAATGTCTTCAGATCCAGGTTGTGTATATCGCTTAGTCATGGCGTTATGTACACTTTCCAATTTGTCATATAAAAACACTGGGTTTTGTATGTAGATCACAGTTTTGTTTTTATTATTATATTAATTTAATTATCATCATTATTTAAAATATATTTTATTTTATTTTCAGGTCAAAATTTGACCATTGGTATTTTTATATATATAACACTTTTATGTTCATAGTAAAATATCACAGTAAAACTAATATTTTAAATATTATTACAATTTAAAATAACTGTTTGCTATGTGAATATATGTGAAAATTTAATTTATTTCTGCCATGCAAAGCTGAATTTTCATCATCATTACTCTAGTCTTCAGTGTCACATAATCCAAAAACGTATTAGTATTATTATAAATATAGAAAACCGTTGTGAACATTCACATATTTGTGGAAACCGTAGCATTTATTTTAAAAAAAAGTAATGTTATAAATGTCTTTGCTGTCACTTTTGATCAATTTAATGCATCCTTGCTGAATAATAAAATTGCGTTTTGTTGTTTATTTTAACAAAGTTATGAATGTCTCTGAATGTCAGTTATCCTTTTCCAATACCCTTTCAGTACCACTTTTCTAAGTTGCCATGCAAAAATAAATAAATAGTTATGCATCAAAATATCATCATATGATATGCATTAGGCATTGCACAAGCAGAAACAGACTGTGATGTTTTTATTTTATTTACTCTATCCTCCGTTCTAGAGACTGGGACAGTGTTTATGGCTGTTCCTTTTGCTGAAGATGAATTACAGATTTGATCTCCGGAAGTCCTCTGGATCACCATCTCGCAAAGACATCCAACATCAGGACAGAGTTTCACTTTGCAGTCCACCTCTTTGTCTTCCACTCATGAATGGAGGAAATAAGGCAGTGGTGAGGATTAACAAATACCTAGCATCTAAGTTAAACCTTTTTTTTCAGATTTTACATCTAAAAATGTCAATTTATTATGAAGAAGCAGGTTTATAGATTTTGTTTCAGTAAAGGTTTTTGAATGACTCCTGGGTTCAAATGTATTTGTATATTGAGTCATACTCGCGCACATCTGAATAAATCATCCATTGGCTGATCAAATGATATGAATTTACAATATACTATGTGAATATATTTTCATGTCATAAATGCTTTTATGGCCTAAACCAGAGAGTTCGGGGCTTTGCACACATTCCCCATGAATTTATCTACATTTCTAAAGGATGTCATGGTTAAAGTATGCACATATGTTTGAACCGTGAGCGCTGTGACCCGTGCTGATGCGATGCGGTGTGTGTGAGGGGTACGCTTGAGGACACTGACGCCTGTATGCATGCTCACGAATGCTTCTGTCTCTTTGCTGATGTAAACAGGGCCTTATCTGCCGGTGAGATCATGTATCGCTGCTTTATCCTTCCATGCATCGAGCCCAACATTATCTGTCGCATTGAATATGCCACAGAGTCGCTCCAGTGCTGGAGAGTTCAGCCGGGAGAGAAGCAAATCATGCAAAAGCAGGTGAGATAAGATCACACCCCCTCAGGATTGGATTAAGAGAGCGGTTATTAGAACAACTACGTTTTATTGTGTTAAACATAAGTTCATAGACGCTTAAAGCATGTTTGTGTGTTTTCATGCATAGACCAATCTTAAAATTCTGTAAAGCAGTATGTAAATAAAACCTACAGTAAAAACTTTAATATTTGGAAATATTATTACAATTTAAAATAACTTTTCTATTTTAATATATTTTGAGATTGTATTGATTTCTGTGATCAAAGCTGTATTTTCAGCATCATTACTCCAGTCTTCAGTGTCACGTGATCTTTCAGAAATTATAATAATATGCTGATTTGATCAAAAAAATATCTTATGTTCAGTGTTGAAAACGCTGCATATTTGTAGAAACATGATACTTTTTCTTTAATGAGCATGGAATTTTAAATCTTCTGCAACATTATAAATGTATTTACTGTCACTTTTGATCAAAATAATGCGTCCATTATGAATTACAGTATTTATTTGTTTATTTTTTATGTATTTTTTGACATTTGCATTCTGTTAATATGAACTAGTTGCTGAAGTTGCTAAAGCTTGTCAGGTTATCAATCAGTCATCAAATCGTTTAAAAATGCCAACTCCTTTTTAAATGTTTATGTTTGAGGCACTTAGAAAGTCAGCAATATTTGCTTGCAGAGCTTTATATATATACTTATATACAGTATAGCACAGAAGTGAGTACACACATTTTTTCAGATCCTCAGGGAGTTCTTTGCCATGAGGTGCCACATTGAACTTCCAGTGACCAGTATGAGAGAGTGAGAGCGATAACACCAAATTTAACACACATGCTTCTCCATCCACACCTGAGACCTTGTAACACTAACAAGTCACATGACACCGGGGAGAGAAAATGGCTAATTGGGCCCAATTTGGACATTTTCACTCAGGGGTGTACTCACTTTTGTGGCCAGTAGCTTAAACATTAATGGCTGAGTTATTTTGAGGGGACAGCAAATTTACACTGTTATACGAGCTGTACACTCACTACTTTACATTGTAGAAAAGTGTAATTTCTTCAGTGTTGTCACATGAAAATATATAATAAAATATTTACAAAAATATGAGGGGTGTACTCACTTCTGTGAGATACTGTGTGTTGAGTTATTTTGAGGGGACAGCACATTTACACTGTTATACAAGCTGTACACTCACTACTTTACATTGTAGAAAAGTGTAATTTCTTCAGTGTTGTCACATGAAAAGATTTAATAAATATTTACAAAAATGTGAGGGGCGTACTCACTTCTGTGAGATAATTCACATGGTCTATTCCTGTCTAGGTAGGTGGTTCTTGGCCAGAATAAGCTTCAAAATAAACTTTACTCCAGTACGTTTCACGATTTCACACTTACATCTACTAGCACGATAACGTAATGCGTATTTGGCGTGTATGGTAATACGTTGTAGGCGTGCTGTCCTGGGGGAGGGCTCCTAGCCGGGAATGGCCCGAACCCAGTGAACCCCCCCGTGTGATTAGAATTCTAGTGATATTGGTGGAGAAGGGGTGGTGGAGGGATGCTGTTTAACCGTCAACTAGATGGAGGTAAGACAGCTGTATTTATGTCCCAGGATTGATTACCTAGATTGTGTACCACCTGTGCTAATTAGCCTGAGTATCTGACGTGCTCCTCCCGAACTTAGTTTAAAAACTACGTGTCTAAACTTCATTTCACGATTTCACACTTACATCTACTAGCACGATAACGTAATGCGTATTTGGCGTGTATGGTAATACGTTGTAGGCGTGCTGTCCTGGGGGAGGGCTCCTAGCCGGGAATGGCCCGAACCCAGTGAACCCCCCAAAAAGCAATAGAATGTAGGACAGCCGCCAGACTAAGATTTACCCCCCAAATACGCGTTTGACATCTGGCGGGAGCTAGTTCCGAGGAGTGGCTTGTGTGGCAGGCCGGGGGGGTCTACGTGCTCTGAGGGAGCGGTTTAGCATGCATGAGTGGGCCCCACCGACTGCCGGAGTGAATTTCGTGGTTTTGGGGCGACTGGTCGGGGAGGGCTCAACCGAGGCCCAGCGATGGCTCACCGCATTGGGACGGGTGAGCCCTGCCTGCCGATGGAGGAGCAGCGTGGTTGGAGCCCTGGCCAGGAGGACCCGAGTTGCCTGCAGTGGGATAGTTCACGGAGTCGGCGTACCGGCCCTACTGGCCGTCAGCCCCTGCTAATCAGAGGACAGAGGGCGGTATCTGGCCGAGAGGACCCATGAAGCCTCCGATAGGGCACAATACCCCTCCGACGGACGGATGGGTCCTATCGGCTAGGCAGATAAAAAGATTTTGGGACGCCCGACAAGGAGGCTCTCGCAACATCCGACGGGAGATCGAGACTCACGGCATCGAATGGATGAGCGTCGCATGCGGACGGCAAGCATAGGAGCTCACCGGGAGACCAGCGTCAACGTCATGACATGAGACCAAGGCTACGCTGCCAGACGGATAGTCTCGCCGACGAGTAGGGAGAAGAGAAACCCGGAACTGGGGGGGCTCTGGCAGCATCCGATGGGAGATTGTAAGACTTAGGACATCGGACGGGTAAGCCTCGCCAGGCGGGGGGAAAAGGTTTGAGGATAGCAGAGACAGTTCAATGGTGTTCGGCGGGCAGATGAGGACCGCAGCGACGGCTAGGCCTCGTCGCCCGTCGGACGGAAAAAATAGATGGGTGACTGAGACTGACGCCGACGCTCTACGGTGAGGCCAATACTCACTGAGTCTAACGGGTTAGTCTCGTCTGCCAAGTGGGAAGCGGTAAGTCGTCTCGCTGTGAGGCTCTCGCCGACGCCCAACGGGGGCACAATACCCGCTGTGTTGGACGGGTAAGCGTCGCCAGCGTGGGACTAGAAAAGGCAAGGTTGTCTGGCCGGGAGTGCTCTCGCCGGCGACCGACGGGAGATCAAGACTCACTGTGTCGGACAGGTGAAGACGGAAAGGTAAAGTTTTGGTCGGGATGCTTAGCCGACATCCCACTGGCGGGCGTGCCAGTGTTTGATGGGTTAGCTTCGCTGACGTAGGAGGAAAAGGTGAGGTTGTCCAGCCGGGAGGCTCTTGCGGCGTCCGACGTGAGATCAATACTCGTGAGTCGGATGGTTGAACTTCGCCGGTAGTGGACTGAAAGCTAAGATTGCCTGAACGGCCGGGCACGTAGCGTTCGACGTCGTGGTGCGAGCAGACGGAAAGGATGAGTTTGTCTGGCTGGGAGGCTCTCGCCGACGTCCAACGGGGGCACAATACCCGCTGTGTTGGACGGGTAAGCCTCGCCGAGCGTGAGACTTGAAAGGTAAGATTGTCTGGCTGGGAGGCTCTCGCCGACGTCCGACGGTGGCTTCAGCAATCGCCGTGTCGGACGGGTAAGCCTCGCCGAGCTTAGGACTTGAAATAGTAAGATTGTCTGGCCGGGAGGCTCTCGCCGACGTCCGACTGTGGTTTCGGAACTGCCGTGTCGGACGGGTAAGCCTCGTCGTGCGTGGACTTGAAAAGATAAGATTGTCTGACCGGGAGTGCTCTCGCCGGCGTCCGTCGGGAGATCGGGGCTCGCCGAGTCGGATGGTTTAGACAGAAGTGCGAAGTTTAGGGGGTTGGAAGGCCTCACAGTCAACCGGCAGCGTGGTTGGGTAGGCCTTGCCAGCCGCAGGATGGAAAAGGAAAGTTGTCTGTCCCGGAGGCTCTCGCCGACGTCCGACTGGTTTCGATATCGCCGTGTCGGACGGGTAAGCCTGGTCGAGCAGTAGGTTTGAAAAGGTAAGGCTGTTTGTCCCGGAGGCTCTCGCCGACGTCCGACTGGTTTCGGAATCACCGTGTCGGACGGGTAAGCCTCGTCGAGCAACAGGTTTGAAAGGTAGGGTTGTCTGGCCGGGGAGCTCGCGCCGGCGTCCAACGGGAGATCAAGACTCGCTGTGTTGGACAGGTAAAGACAGAAAACAAGCTGTGTGGCCGGGAGGCTCTCGCCAACATCCGACCGGAGGAAAATACTCGCGATCTGGATGGGTAAGTCTCGCCGGCCGTGGGGTGGAAAAGGTAAGGTTGTCTGGCCGGGAGGCTCTCGCCGGCGTCCGATGGGAGTCTGATGGGAGATTAAGACTCACTGTCGGACAGGTAAAGACGGAAAGGTAAAGCTGGGTAGCCGGGAGGCACTCGCCGTCACCTGACTGGAGATGGAAGCTCGCAGCCTGGATGGGTGAGACTCTCCGGCCGCAGGGTTGAAAAGGCAAGTTTTTTGGCTGGGAGGCTCTGGCCAGAAGAGGTGGTTCGCGGTGTCAGAAGGGGGAGCCTCGCCAAGCGTGTGATTTGGACAGGTAAATAAAAGCCAGGAAAGCTCGCACCGGGTTTACGAAACGAGAGTTTGGTGGGCTGATTTGATGTGGAACTGGTCCGTTCGGATGTAGCTTTGAAAAGCTTCTGAAGACCATCTACCTAAGGTTTGGATTTGGTGTTTAGTGAGGCCTTTTTGGGCCGCTGACGTCGCGCTGCCCGATGTGAAAGGAGTGGCTGGAAAAATTTGCTGCCGAGATACCTGCTAATAGCAGGACGGACTTGAGCTGTTTTTGAAACCAGGTACGACTGACTGGTTTTCCGGCGTGGTCTAAGAATAAGGGTTCGAGGGGGGATTTGGCCTGGGAAATCCTGAGGTGGAGGTACTCACGGACGGCCTGGTAAGGTTGGATAGGTGACGAGAGATTGAAAATGTAAACAAGATGACCTTTCTTGACTTGGTCTGTTTTGCTTTGTTTGATCAAAAAGGAGATGGTTTCGCTATCGAGGACGGTTAGATCAGAGATGGTGGGGTTGATGGCTGGGTCGAATTTAGAGGAGGTAGTTAGTTCGGCGCATCTTAAAAACCCAAAGAAGGCTAAAATAAACATGGTGTCGAGCGAACGGGCGGTACTGGGGGGCTGGTAACACGTGCGGAGGGCGTGGATGCACTTGGTAAGGATGTCTAAAGTAATGGGTAGCCTGGACGAATAGGTCGGGATCGCTGGATTCCTCTTATCAACAACGCGGTTTGGGAATTGTTAATTTCGGGCGACGGAGCTCCGTACAATAGCTTGTGGAAAAATTGGATACCGCTTATGTAGCTCTTGATGGAGCTGACTTGGAGGCTTTTGATGCTGTTGAGGAAAGAAATAAAAGAGGTTATTGAGAGTAAGGTAAATTCAGGGAATGGTATGTTATAAGAGAGATGGAATGACTTAAAGCATTTCCATGCTGTCACGTATGTTTGGAGTGTTCTAGGGGAGACAGCCTGGAGGATGGTGTCGAGCGACTTGTCGAGGAGGGGTTTTAGTGGGTGGTTTATGGAAATATTAGTTCTGAATATGGAGGTACTGGGCTTGGGACTTCGTCCGCCTCTGGAGCCAACCTCCTGAATTTCTGAAACAGAAAGCGAGACAGTGAGTCAGCGATTTGGTTTTCTGAACCTGCGACATGTCTTGCAACTATTATGAATTGGTCGCATGCCACGATCCATTTTAATCGTCTTAGGAAAGGCGAGAGAGCGGGAGAATGGGAACGGCCTTTGTTGACACATTGAACGACTGCTTCGTTGTCGCAGTGCACTAAGATACATTTTGAGGACCATTCGTTCCCCCATAAGAAGGCTGCTACTACGAGGGGGTAAAGTTCGGCGAGAGCTGAGGATTGTGGCAAATCCTGTAGCTGAGCGGGCCATGGAGACGCGAACCAGCGACCTTGGTAAAAACCTCCGAAACCGATTGAAGGAGCCGCGTCTGAGAATAGATTGATGTCAATAGGTGACGAAACGAGGTTGTTATGGAAGAGGGAAAGGCCGTTCCATTGTTTAAGGAACAAGGTCCTAACCTGAGTTCGTCGCGGCATTCTTGGGATAGAGAAATTAGGTCCTCCTATCGCTTTTTCGTGCCGGACAGCTGAGCTGCAGCCGGACCCTGTGCGGGCCTTACATCTGTGAAATCGGGGGCGTGGCCTTGGTCTCGAACCCTCGTTTAATTTGCGCCGCCTATAGGGGAAAGCTGCACAGGTTATTTCAGGATGAATATGCTGAACTCGATGGAGAATTTGGCAAATAGCAACTTTGATGTCCATATTCAATGATTACGATTGTTGCAGCGCTTCTGTCATGGAGAAATGACCAAGTCTCTCTCAAACGATTCTGAGAATTTCAGAATCAATTCTGGGCTTAGATTTCAACCAGATGAGCGATGACGCCGCGTGCTTTATGAACACCCATATGCTGCTTGCTTCCCATCCCTCACGAGCATGCGCCACTTGAACCTTCTGTAAAATAATCTTTCATAAAGTTTGGAAGGTTGGAGCAAGTTACAAGGAGATTCGCGCTTCATTGCGCGGGAGCGCTGAGAGAGACATGCGTTTGTTTGATGTACACTTGAAGTGTGCGGTCTCGCCAGTCTGAGTTTTTCTTACGAATGCTCTGTGGAGTCATTATGCCTGTGGTTTGGAATGCGGTGGATCTATAAATGTAAGATGTAAACCTCACTACGGAAGGCTGCTCTTATTTTAAACGCTGATGCGCACTTGATTGTGTAGACTGCTTGCGAATGCGGCTGTGCACGATTCCGTGTAAGGGGCTTCATGTTCTTGCGTCTCAAAATGGTTATGACGCAAAATTAATGTAAACACGGGCAGTTACGTCTTAAATACGGACGTGATAACCACGTAACTTCCATTTCAACAGAGATCCGTGTGTAGATGCGGCTTAATAGATCACCACTGTCTATGGTGTCATGGTAAAAATGCGGCATGCTTTGTCGCGCTTGCTTTGACTGCCGTAGCTGTAGGCCACAGGGAGGAGGTCCTGAAGAGCTATCGTAGCCTGCTCTGCTAATGGAGGTAGCCTCACGCTAGTGTCTGCTACGGGAGCTGGAGGCCACTGTAAAGGAAAAAGAGAGTTATTCATAGCGGAAGGAAAAACTGAGATGTGTGGAGCTGTGTTGCAAGCGGCTGTAGCTGTATATGTCACAGAAAAATGGTTGTGACGTTTAGCAGGGCCGCTGATGGTCAGTAACAAAGTAGCTTATTTTGCTACCGTACATTCTAATACCTGTAGTTTCTGGAGTCGTTTATTTAGTAACTTTACTGCGTTCCAAAAATTGCTCTTTTCCTTTGCTACGTATCATGAAACATACCGTTACTCCTTATAATGTATATAATGTGCTCTGGGACGTAGGAGCAGTGTCTGATTCGTAAACAGAATGAACCTGTAAAATTAGTTTGCTAATTGCTCCGACGCTTCCTTCACAAGTTGGAATGATCCGATAGCAGCTGTTCTCTAGTCGACGATTCACGGATTCAAATGATCTGTTTAGAGTGATGTTTATGGTGAAATTAAATGCACAAGAGAGAACCGGGAGATTTTGGGGATACATGCGCAACTGATGCTGCAACCTAATTTATTACTGTCGAAATTTGGATTAATTATGTAACTGAAATTCATATTTGGGTCAAACCTGACAGTTGTTTGGGAACTAAATCTGTTGTGAAGGGGCTCTATTTAGCCCTCTGAAATGCATATGCAAATCAAGGTCCGTGTCTCTATGATTTAGGTCAAAAACAAAACGTAAATATAGCACAGGTTGAATGAGAATACCTCGTGCACGTTCATTTTACTGTTGGTCCGCGGTGATCAAGAGTGTATTCGCAAAACGCATTTATCTCATCCAGCTTAAATGTCTAAGGAATGCTATGCCAATTAAATACTGGTAAAAATACGGAGGTTTAAGCATGTCCGGTGTATATTCTGGGCATGGTGTCATGGTTACATAGTGACGTTAACATTCAATGTCTTCGCGAGGTCTTTTAACGATTTTATCAACAAATACCTGCTTTTGGAGATTTCCCCTGAGAATTATTGGCAACAATGGTGGATGCGTGCTAACGGAGGCCGCCTCGCGTTAGCATCTGAAACTAGGAGCTAGAGGCCCGGCTGTATACTTGCGCTGCAGCTGGGAGAGCCGCGGTGAAGGCTGAGGAGCCGAAGCGGGAAGCGAGTGAAGCTTTGCTGCGGTGAAACCTGGGGCGTGGCCCAGGCTCGTTGGAAGCCGGCGGAGGAGAGCGCTCGTTGAAAGCCTGCTGTTGCGTCCTCCGGCCGGCGGAGAAGAGCGTGTGGCTGGTTGAGCAGAGAGCAGCGGTCGTGACGAAGCCCGTTGCTCGGCGGCCGTGAAAAATAAAATAAAAATAAAAATAAACAATCCTGGGGCCGGCAGATTGACCGGAGGATACGAAAAACCCCAACATGGGTCTCGTTGTTTGGACGGAAATGTTGAGTCTGTGATGTAATGGTAAATGGTGCCGCCGAATGCTGTTTAACCGTCAACTAGATGGAGGTAAGACAGCTGTATTTATGTCCCAGGATTGATTACCTAGATTGTGTACCACCTGTGCTAATTAGCCTGAGTATCTGACGTGCTCCTCCCGAACTTAGTTTAAAAACTACGTGTCTAAACTTCATTTTGTTCTACACGATTAGCTTTTGCATATATTAGCATGAGATAAAGATGAATGCGTTTCCTTTTTTCAGAGCTGTAAATCACTCTTTGTAATCACTCTTTTCATTATCTCATTCCTCAGTTCTGCCGTTGTTGGTGGATTGGGAATTGACACCAAAAAGTGGGCCAGAAAACAACTACAACTTTTGTCAAATCAACACTTTGGGCTCTGAGCTCCAGGTGTAGGAGACCCTGAGAGTGTTGTCCCAAATGCAAAATGACTGCTTTTAAAAATGTCAGTGCATTCAGCAACCTGTACTTCTAAAAGTTCTATAATTATCCACTTAGGAACTGAAACTCCTTAATTACACACTTAACAATATGGCATGCCATTTTCCTAAGGCCATCAGCCTGATTCTGATTGGCCGGGATGACATTGTATGCAAATGACAGAATGAGGTTTCCATCTGTCTGTGTCAGAACCACAGGTACCTTCCTCGCTCTCTAGTCAGTCAATGACTTAAAATACAGCATTTGTATTATAATTGCACCTTTTTAGCTTTAGCCAGGCTTCCAAAGCGTTACAATGCGACATCTAGAACAAATTAAAATGACTTGGAGATAAGCATGTGAATATTTAATGCTTGATTTGGTAGAATATTATTTATGAAAACATTAATTATATCAGACACCATTTTTTCTTTAATGGTCACAGTCACTGAGAGAAATTCTGGCTTCTATTATGCACCTAATTAATGTTTTTTTTTTTTTTCTATATCACCTCCTTTAAAACTTTTTTTTTAACAGTGCAAAATCATTCAGCGCACACAGTCCGGGCAAGTATGACTCACACAGCCCTGCTGGAGTGTCTGCTGTCAGCAGTTCTGTCTAAGTGGGTGACAGGAGAGAAATAATGACAGGCAAGACGACATGCACTCGTGCAGACACCTGTAAACAAACACCCACACACATACTGTAGTCATGCATGCACAAGTGTGATGTGCATAAGTCACACACGGGGTTAAACTTCAAATGTGCCAAATAGCATTTCCATCTACATGTTACATTCATGCATTTGACAGATGCTGGTATCTAAAGCAACTTGCATTGCATGCAACGTATAGATTTGATAGATTCGAGCATTCCCTGGAAATCAACTCATGACCTTCAAGTGCCACCGTATGAGCTAAAGGAGTGATTTGTTTAACATGTAATTGAAAACCATTTGATTTCCATTTGCTTATATAAGGCCACAGTTATGTGTCGTTGAAAACTGTAAGCATTTCTTCCCTGTTCAGATTTATTTTATTTTTTTACGAATACTTTTATTCAGCAAGGATGCATTCAATTGATCAAATGTGACAGTAGATACATGTATAATGTATTAACATTTAACATTAAAATTTATATTTCAAATAAATGCTGTTCCTTTGATTTTTATATTCATAAAAATGAAAATGTTTATTTTTATGAAAAATTCATTAAAAGAATAAATAACATTTTAAATTGTAATGATATTTGACAATATTTACTAAACAAAATACCATTATTTATTTATTTATGTAATTGCAGCCTTGGTCAGAATGCGAGACTTCTTTCAAAAACGTATTTAAAAAATCTTATGAAATCATTGAAAAGTATTTACAGTTGAAGTCAAAAGTTTACATACACCTTGCAGAATCTGCTAAATGTTGATTATTTTTCCAAGTAAGAGGGATCATACAAAATGCATGTTATTGTTTATTTAGTACTGACCTGAATGAGATATTTCACATAAAATATGTTTACATGTAGTCCACAAAATAAAATAATGTTGAGTTGAATTTATAAAAATGTTCAAAAGTTAATTCTTAATACTGTGTTGTTACCTGAATGATCCACAATTGTGTTCTTTTGTTTAGTGATAGTTGTTCATGAGTCCCTTGTTTGTCCTGAAAAGTTAAACTGTCTGCTGTTCTTCAGAAAAATCCATCAGCTCCCACAAATGCTTTGGTTTTCCATCTTATTTGTGTATTTGAACCCTTTCCAACAATGACTGTATGATTTTGAGATCCATCTTTTCACACCGAGGACAACTGAACGACTTGTATGCAGCAATTACAGAATATTCAAACACTCACTGATGCTCCAGAAGGAAAAAACATGCATTAAGAGCCAGGGCGTGAAAACTTTTGATCCGAATGAAGATGTGTATTTTTCTTGTTTTGCATAAATATCAGATTTTTTCATTTAGTACTGACCTTCAGAAGCTACAGAAGATAGTTACATGTTTTCCAGAAGACAAATTAAGTTACATTTACCCTGATCTTCAAATTCAAAAAGTTTTCATAATCAAAATACTCAATATTTTGTAGATTCTGCAAGGTGTGTGTAAACTTTTGACTTCAGCTGTATGTATAATATTTAAGTTGTATAATAACCTAAAATCTGTCAATTTTGCAATTCAGTGTATAATTGCAATTGTTAGAAGAAAGGCATATGATCGAATAAATGGCATTTTTTTATCATTATTTTTGGTTTAAATATTCCTTTAAAAACAGTTGTCTCTGAGTTTTTCCTAAAAAAAAAAAAATTGACACCAGAAGTCAAAGATGCGCATTAAGAGTGTACAAAATATATAGCAACTATATACGAAGTATACAAAATAAATACCAACTCAAACATTTGTTTTTGAAAATTTGATGAGAAATATTGATCGCTGTATTTTGACTGCAGACTTTGATATCTTGACAAATCTGAGCACATATTTTTGAGATCCCTTGTAATACTCTACTACAGTTTTGGGAGATTGCCGCCATCTTTTTTGCCAGAAAAAAAAATCTTGCTCCATATGTTCTCAATTTAACCTGTGCTATTAAAACTTGGCTAATTTATGCAGTCACTAGCACTTAACATCAATTTGTCACGATGTAAACTATGATACATAAGAATCAACCACTGGCACAGAGAAAACGAGATGTTGTGACTCGATCCATGCATTAATTACTTCTCTGTTCAGCGCTGCTCATAACATGACAACAGTTTGTGTCATCGCTAGAAATCCTGAGCCTGTGGTAGAATCTCTCATCGAGGCATGAGTTTTCATCATCTTGCATGCTGTTCTTCATTGTGATCATAATTTTGTGCGGTAAGGTCAGATATTGCATCATTCGGTTTTACACACACTCTGGCCAAACAAAAATTGGAAACAATGTGCCAGGAAGGGCAGAAGGACACAGACGAGGACAAGTGAAAGAAAGAAAAGGCCACATTTAGTTCTATTTAGCAGTTTATTTTGGTGCCTAAATGTCATCCTTTATTCACCCTCATGTTGTTCCAAAGCTCTATGACTTTCTTCTGTGAGAAAAAGTGGATTTTGCAGAATGCAATTATTGTAAATCCACACAATTGCAATGAATGGAGCTTTCAAGCCTAAAAAGGATGCAAAAGCATCAAAAAGGTGTCATAAAATTTGCCCATAGAACTTGTTTCATGTTCAAAATCATATAAAGTCATGCTATATACATAGTATACATCAAAAGTTATGTTCCAGAAGAGACAGCCAGAGAATCTGAGCTCTACAAAAGAATCGTTCATCTGACTTGGATTTTTACAGTAAATTGGTTGAACCTGTTCACAAAACCAGTTTGAATGATTCATTAATGAATACAAATGATTCAGAATCCGGTCTCAGCATGCAGCTAATATCTCACTGTTTTTAAAGATTATAAGTGAAAAATGACTTAAATGTTGGTCTGTTCTACAACCCGAATTCTGGAAACGTTGGGACTTTTTAAAAAATAAAAGACTTTCAAAATCACATAAGCCAAAATTGTATTCACACTAGAACATAGATAACATAATTTTTTTTAAACAGAAACATTTTACACTTTTATCCTCTAAATTAGCTCATTTCAAATTTGATTTGAATTTCACTTCTGATTATACCCTGTATAATTTAGTATTTGACGAAAAAAAACCTTGAACCTTGATGGCTTCTACAGGTCTCAAAACAGTTGGCACGGGGGCAACAAAGAGCTGAAAAAGAAAACAATTCAGCTGGGAGAACATCTAGCAACTAATTAAGTTAATTGACATCAGGTCTGTAACATAAAAGGGATGTCTTAGAGATCCATTCTGTGAAAGAGTGCGTAAAAAGTTTGTGGAATACTTACAAAAACAATGTTCCTCAGCATCAAATTGCAAAGGCTTTGCAAATCTCATCTATCATAACACATCATCAAAAGATTCAGAGAAACTGGAGACATATCGTCTAGGTTACGTACGTACCCCCGTTCCCTGATGGAGGGAACGGAGACGTTATGTCGTGACGACATAGGGGATTTACCTGGAAGCCCCGAACATCTCTCTGATTAAGAGAAAACGCCAATGAAATTGGCTAGTGGATTTTGCATACCTGAGCCACTCCCCGTGCATACGGGTATAAAAGGGCGACAGGTGCATCCACTCATTAGGTTTTATGCTGAGGAGCCGAGACGAGTCCCTGGCAACCAGCGATGGTTCAAGATTGTGGCATGGGGACATAACGTCTCGTTCCCTCCATCAGGGAACGGGGGTTACGTACGTAACCTAGACGTTCCCTATCTGTCGGTCACTACGAGAGTTATGTCGTGACGACATAGGGGTCCTATGGAAAGCGCCACAAGCTGAACCCCGTCACAACCTTGTGGCATGCAGATGTTGACAAGCGAGTGCGTGACAGACAAATGCCATGCAAGAGGTTGCAACCTTCCTACCGCTCCAGTGCAATTCGCTAACCTTGGGCCCACCGGGACCACTGAGTACATCGCTGCTGGAGATAGCCAAGCCGCTGTTCCTTTCCCCACGGAATCGGAAGGGATTTCGACCTTCAGTGAAAGACAGCTTCAGGTCTTTCCTATTTGTTGTTACAGCTTGTTGTAACGGCAGGGAAGCGAGCCTTCCATAGAAGGGCGCTACGGAGGCCACATCCTGCCCGAAGGGAGGTAACATGTGGAGACACTGATATGGACTGGCCCAGGCTTGGGGCAGTACTACATACGACTGGACTCTGGGGCAGATCCTACCTAGGAGTAGGGAGGAGGGCTGCCAGCAGAACCTGACAGAAGCTCTGTCACAGGGAAGACACGGGTTTATCATGAGGGAAACCTTACCGTGGAAGAATACACATATGGGATTACCCGAAGGGGAATCAGGCCATACGGACACCTAGCCCAGTACAGGGGCTGACCGGAGACCCGGGCGAGCTAACACCAGTACTGGGCCTGGCGTCAGACTGCTCCGCCCAGTCTGACTGCGGGGGTGCTTGGAGGATTCCACCAGGGTTCACCGTCCGGGGAGGGACTGAACTGGGGGAGAAAAAGGCGCTCGTATCCCCGGGTGAGGGGAAATGGCGCAGCAAGCGTGACACCGGCCAGTTCTTCTCGCCCATTACTTACCCAATACACGGAAGAAACTGGCTCAACGCGAAGATTGTAGAATCTTGCGAAGGTGTTCGGTGTCGCCCAGCCCGCAGCTCTGCAGATGTCTGCCAAGAGGCACCGTGCGCCAACGCATGGGAGGAGGCAACACTCCTGGTGGAGTGAGCCCTCACCCCCAGGGGGCATGGCTCGCTTGCGACTGGTACGCCAAGGCGACGGCCTCCACTATCCAGTGGGCCAACCTCTGTTTGGAGACAGCCTTCCCTTTCTGCTGCCCTCCGTGGGACAAAGAGCTGCTCGGAGCTTCTGACGCTCCGGTGTGCGGGTCACGTATATGCGCAATGCTCTTACGGGACACAGCAACGCTAAGGCTGGATCTGCCTCCTCCGAGGGCAGTGCTTGCAGGTTCACCACCTGATCGCGGGAAGGGCGTGGTGGGAACCTTGGGCACGTATCCAGGCCGGGGGTCTAGACAACGTGAGAGTAGACCGGCCCGAACACAAGGCACTCTTCGCTTACCGAAAACGCCTGGAGGTCCCCGACCCGTTTGATGGAAGTGAGCGCGGTCAGGAGCGCTGTCTTTAGAGACAGGAACTTCAGCTCGACTGAGTCCAGCGGCTCAAAGGGGCCTCTGAAGTCCAGCCAGGACGATAGAGAGGTCCCAGAGGGCACAAGGGGAGGCCTGGAGGGATTCATCCTCCTGGCCTTCAGGAACCTCACGATGAGATCATGCTTTCCCAGGGACCGGCCGTCCACTGCATCGTGGTGAGCCGCAATAGCGGCTACATACACTTTCAAGGTGGAGGGTGACAGCCTACGCTCCAACCTTTCTTGCAGGAAAGAAAGCACTACTCCAATCGTGCATCTTCGGGGGTCTTCTCGCCGAGAAGAACACCAGGTCGCGAACAGACTCCATTTCAGTCCGTAGGTTTGCCTTGTTGAAGGAGCCCTAGCCTAATGATGGTCTCTACCACCGCCGGTGGTAGACCACTCAAGTCTGCCGCGTCCCGTCCAGGAGCCACACATGGAGGTTCCATAGATCTGGACGCGGGTGCCATATGGTGCCGAGCCCCTGAGAAAGGAGGTCCTCCTCAGAGGAATGCCCAGGGAGGTACTGTCGCGAGGGAAATGAGTTCGGAAACCATGTCCGGGTGGGCCAATGGGGCGCAACCAGCAGGACCTGCTCTCGTCCTCCCTGAGCTTGCACAGTGTCTGTGCGAGTAGGCTCACTGGGGGAAACGCATACTTGCGTAAGACCCGAGGCCAGCTGTGTGCCAGTGCGTCTGTGCCGAGGGGGGCCCTCGGTCAGGGAGAAGTACAGCTGGCAGTGGGAGGACTCGGGGGAAGCAAACAGGTTACCTGAGCTTCCCCGAATCGACTCCAGATCAGCCGGATCGTCTCGGGATGGAGTCGCCATTCTCCGGGGACGTGAGCTGTCGTGAGAGCGCGTCGGCCGCACGATTGAGCTGCCCCGGGATGTGAACAGCACGCAGTGACTTGAACTGCGTGTGACTCCAGAGGAGGAGATGGCGGGCGAGCTGTGACATGCGGTGTGATCGTATACCCCCCAGCCGGTTGATATACGAGACCGCCGCAGTGTTGTCCGTGCGGACTAGCACGTGCTTGCCCAACAGCAGTGGCCGGAACTGCCGCAAGGCTAAATGCACTGCCCACAGCTCCAGGCAGTTGATGTGCCAAAGCAGTCGGGGCCCTGTCCAGAGCCCCGAGGCTGCCTGCCGTTGCATGTAGCGCCCCAGCCCGTGCTGGAGGCATCTGTTGTGTGACAACAGTATGCCGGGACACTTGTTCTAGGGGCACTCCGGCCCGTAGAAAGGCAAGGTCTGTCCAGGGGCTGAGGAGCGGCGACACTGCTGGGAGATACCTACTCGCAGTGTACCGCGGCGCCATGCCCACCTCGGGACCGGGAGTGTAGCCAGTGCTGAAGTGGTCTCATATGAAGCAATCGAGCGGCGTGACTGCAGCTGCGGATGCCATATGCCCCAGGAGCCTCTGAAACTGTTTCAGTGGTACCACATTCCTGCCTCTGAAGGAACTCAGGCAGTTCAGCACTGCTTGGGCACGTTCCTCCGTGAGGCGTGCCGTCATACTCACCGAGTCTAACTCCACACCGAGAAAAGAGATTCTCTGCACAGGGGAGAGCTTGCTCTTTTCCCAGTTGACCCGAAGCCCCAACTGGCTGAGGTGCCGGAGCACCAAGTCCCTGTGATCGCCCAACTGCTCTCTGGATTGGGCTAGAATAAGCCAATCGTCGAGGTAGTTGAGGATCCTGACGCCCACTTTCCCGTAACGGGGTAAGGGCGCCCTCTACAACCTTCGTGAACACACGGGGGAGGGAGAGAGCGAGCCGAAGGGGAGGACCCTGTACTGCCATGCCCGACCTTCGAACGCAAACCGTAGAAACGGTCTGTGTCGCGGAAGGATCGAAACGTGAAAGTAAGCGTCCTTCAGGTCGATCGCTGCAAACCAATCCTGGGAGCTGAATGCATTTTGATCATGCGCCTGTGCGTCAGCATCTTGAACGGGAGCTTGTGCAAAGCCCGGTTCAAGACTCGCAGATCCAGGATTGGCCGAAGGCCACCACTTTCTTGGGTACGATGAAGTAAGGGCTGTAAAACCCCTGCCTCATCTCGGCTGGAGGGACCGGCTCGATTGCATCTTTGCCAGGAGGACAGCAATTTCCTCGCGCAAGACAGGGGCGTTCCGGACTGCCACCGACGTCTCGAGAACGCCGTTGAACTTGGGAGGTCGCCTGGCGAACTGAATCGCGTAGCCGAGTCGAATTGTGCGCGTGAGCCAGCGAGACAGGCTGGGCAGCGTGAGCCACGCCTCCAGACGCTGTGCAAGCGGCTCCAACGGCACAATCGACGTACCTGTGGTGGTGCAGCGAAAGGGAGTAGGGGTGGATGGCACAGAAGGCGGTGCGTTCTGAGGCATCCTCACCGAACTCCCTGGGTCCCGAACGGGACTGGCCAGAGGTGCGTGGGGAGGAATGTCGTCCCCGAACCGTACTCTCTTGGCTACTGGCAAAATGGGTCGTGGGCGAGAGTGAGAGGCAGGGCGTCGCACACTGTCGTCCCATGGACCTGAGAACCGGAGGAAAATGAAATTGCTCTTTCTTTGAGAAGGTGGGTACCGCTGGCCCTTGGACCAGCGGCGGAACAGAAACAGAAGATTCTCCTCCCGGCCCTCCAGGGGGAAGGAGCGGCGCTGTTTTCGCCGTCTCCTGAGAAAGAGCAAACTCCAACATCTCCGGGTTGCCCGTCAGGGCCGCCTCGTCGACTTCCTGGACGACTTGGGGCCTGGCTGGGACGCGGGGGCGCCGCTCTCCTGCGAGAGGCTCGACGCACCGGCCTATGTGTCGATTCGGCCTGGGGCGGAGCGGCTCTGGAGGACGCAGGAGGGCGCCCACGGCGAGGCAGACTGAGGCCTGGCCCGGGGGGGCAGCGGTGGATGGTGCATCACGCCGGGGCAGGATGTGCTGGATCGCCTCGGTCTGCTGCTGTACCGCCGAGAACTGCTGGGCGAAGCCCTCGACGGTGTCGTGCCGAACAGCCCTCCCTGGGAGATGGGGGGGCGTCGAGAAAGCGTGCCTTGTCGACGTCCTTCATCTCTGCCAGGTTGAGCCAGAGATGGCGCTCCTGGACCACCATGGTGGACATCGCCTTCCCGAGGGACCGCGCCGTGACTTTCGTCGCTCGTAGAGCGAAGTCAGTCGCCGTGCGCAGCTCCTGCATCAACCCCGGGTCGGTACTACCCTCGTGCACCTGTTTGAGCGCCTTGGCTTGGTGAACCTGCAGGATAGCCATGGCGTGCAGGGCGGAGGCTGCCTGGCCCGCAGCACTGTAAGCTTTGGCCGCGAGAGCGGCTGTCAGCTTACAGGCCTTGGACGGGAGACGCGGACAGTTCCTCCAAGTGGCGGCGTTTCGTGGGCACAGGTGCACCGCGATCGCTCTCTCCACCTGGGGAATGCCCGCGTACCCCTGGCCACTCCGCCATCGAGAGGGTAGTGAGGATGGAGGAGGCGGACGAGCGGCTTCTGGCCGTGAAAGGGGCCATCCACGAACTCGTCAGCTCCTCATGCACCTCGGGAAGAAAGGCACCGGGGCAGGGCGCGGTTGTGAGCCGCGCCCCGCTCCGAGAAACAATCGTCCAGCCGCGAGGGCTCGGGACTGGGCGGTCTGTTAACCTCCAGCCCGATGCTCACGGCTGCCCGGGCAAGCATGGCCGTCAGCTCTGGGTCCAGTGCGGCGGTGGCGACAACACCCGAGGGGGGCAGCCCCACCGCACCTTCATCCTCAGAGGACGTGAACCCATCCCCGATGCTGCGATCGACATCCTATCTACAGATGGCGCACCGAATGAAATGCTGGGCGCCCCGTGGGACAGACCAGCGAAATCACCCGGGAACCGGACGGGATGTTCGCTGCGTGAGGAGTAAGAGGTCCGTGGGGGCGTGCCCGGCGGAGAGGCTCTTACAGTAACCCTCAGATCTCCCAGAGCGTCAGCCGGCGATCCTCTGCTCGAGCCAGAGAGATCAGCACGGGTGGCGGCAGAGGGTGCCAATCCTTTCATAAAGGAAAGGCGAGATCGCAGCGAAATCATGCTCATACGCCCACAACAGACGCATGAGTCATCCACGAACGCAGCTTCAGCGTGTCGGAGACCCAGACACTGAAGACAACGATCGTGTCCGTCATCCGCAGACAGGAAACGACCGCAACCAGAAGGACACGGACGAAACGGCATCTTGAAAAAGACGCGATCGTCCGTGATTTGCTCTTTTTGAATTTGCTCTCTTAGTTGAAGTGCCCAGGGGAATCGCTGATGAAAGGGACTCCGCTGATCGCACCGTTACGCCAACACAGGAACAAAACAAGATGAACGGCTTTGTGGAGATCAGCACTCTTCTCATCCACTCGGCTCCGAAGCAAAAATCTAATGAGTGGATGCACCTGTCGCCCTTTTATACCCGTATGCACGGGGAGTGGCTCAGGTATGCAAAATCCACTAGCCAATTTCATTGGCGTTTTCTCTTAATCAGAGATGTTCGGGGCTTCCAGGTAAATCCCCTATGTCGTCACGACATAACTCGTAGTGACCGACAGATAGGGAACTGTGTTTAAGGGACAAGACCGCAGACCTTTGTTGGATGCACGTGGTCTTCGGGCCCTCAGACAACACTGCATCACTCATCGGCATGATTCTGTCATTGACATTACTAAATGGGCCCAGGAATACTTCCAGAAACCACTGTCGGTAAACACAATCTGCGTGCCATGTGCAGATGCCAACTAAAGCTCTATCATGCAAAAAGGAAGCCATATGTGAACATGGTCCAGAAGCGCTGCCGTGTCCTGTGGGCCAAGGCACATTTAAAATGGACTGTTTCAAAGTGGAAAAGTGTTCAATGCTCAGATGAGTCCAAATGTGACATTCTTGTTGGAAATCACGGACGCCGTGTCCTCCGGGCTAAAGAGGAGGGAGACGGAGACCTTCTTGCGTGTCATCAGCGTTCAGTTCAAAAGCCAGCATCTCTGATGGTATGGGGGTGCATACGTGCATACAGTATGGACAGCTTGCATGTTTCGGAAGGCACTATAAATTCTGAAATGTATATAACGGTTTTAGAGCAACATATGCTCCCCTCCAGATTACCTGTATTTCATCAGGACAATGCAAAACCACATACTGCAGCTATTACAATAGCATACAAATATTGCATATTGTAAAATTGTAAAATTTCTGAGAAATTTTGAAATATATCAGCTATGCCTGAAGCACTCATTTTATTGTGCTTTGTAGTACTTTTATTGTACATTTTAAAACTTGAGAGCTTCAGTCCATCTCAAGAGCTTGAGAAGTGCAGAGAGCCATCTCAGCTGAGAGAGAGAGAGAGAGAGAGAGAGAGAGAGAGAGAGAGAGAGAGAGAGAGAGAGAGAGTTCTGAAGGACAACACACAGGAAACATACAGTTAATCTTCAACATTTGCCAAATTGTTTAATATGCAATGCACTTGACTTGACCTTCCATGTCCACTGAAAACTGTAGCATTCATTAGTGATTTACTCATAGTGTTTTTGATACAGCCATGAATGACTAGATTAGATTAGATCTAGGTCGATGACCTACAGAGCCAGTAATCAACCACATATCATAGAGATATCATATAAACATGCTTAAAAAAACACCCAGACACATCTTAGTAAATACATGTGTGCTAAAAACAGCTAGAATGTCCTAAATAAAAATAAATTAAAAAAACTAATAATCTAGCTGTATTATTTATCATCTATATATGTATATGTTTTTTATTGTTGTTCTCATTATTATTAGTAATAGTAGTAGGATTTATTTTATTTTACTGAAGTAGTTTTTTGCCACATTTATTCTATTTTATTTTCTTGGCTATTGAATATTTGGAGGATCAAATGCAATAGAAAGAAAAATGTTAAAGTCATATCAAGAGCCATCCACAAAAATCTAGTTCTAGTATCATCTATTTATTTTTACATGTTTCATATGTCATGTTGAATATGCATTGTGCCATACATTAAGATAGGACGTTTTGGGATTCTGCAAAGCTGTGCTGCTGTATGAGTGGATTGCTAACTCTAATCATCATAATTGGCAATGCTTGGATGGAACGGTTATAAATATGCAATTTTATATGAGCTGTTGTGAAGGCAGGTTAATCAAAGACATGCAGCGATGAGAGAATCAAGTTTAGTAGGTCTGATGTTTATATGCTCTCTGTAATGAGAACAGTTGTAAACATATGCATGTTGCGACGGCACTTAAACTTTAATGGCCTGTGGAAAATGTATGAAATTCATTAGCAAAGTTTCAAATTGCTGTTGCAATCAGCTGAACAATACAGCAAGTGTTTTACAAAAATGACCTGTTTTGCATGTTTTTATTGTAAAAACAAAATATTCTCTCTCTTGTGCTGAAATTCCCATGGTTATGTATAGGGTTATTTTTAGCTCCCTCAATAACTTCTAATATATCTTTTAGACTTTTATTTACACCCTGTGTGGTAAATGATGAATTATGTTTGTGTAAATTATGTCCTTAGTGGTTATATAAGCCAGTTAAAAATCAAGATTCACCACAATAAAGCAGAAATGCTTTATTTTCTCCCATGAGTTAAATAAATAATCAATTTGTGTATAGAATAACTGATTGCTAAAATAACAGATTAACCACTGGGATTAGTGCTGGTCATTAACTGATTTGCTTACCAGGGTGATGTAAAAAGAGATTGCGTGTATCACACTGCTGTGAAACATCTTTTTCTTGTTTGTTTTGCTAAAACAAGGCCTAGAAGAACTACAGACAAAATGTATATTCATGTCATTATTTACTCATAGTCATACTCTTCCAAACTTGTACGACCTTTAGTTTTTTCATTACATTTTAATTAAAGACATATTAGACTCGAAACAAATAAATACATACATAAATAAATATTTGTTATGTTATACCATTAATTTCTTAAGTTTTAAGTTATTTTTCTTTTATTAGATATTATTAGATATTCTTCCTTTCCTTTTAAAAAAGTCATAGATGTTTGGACACAAAGAGGACAACATTTTGGGTATGCTAACTTTTTCACTTTAGTTTACATTAAACTAAAAAAACAAACACAAAGTTATCCTTAATTGCTTTTTTATAGCAGATTTAAAGTAATCAAGCATTCGCCACAAGCACATGGAGTTTTATTAAATAGATTCACAATAGGAGATACTTTAATACAGTGCAATTTCATGACGCTTTGTGTTGTGTAACATCACAAACAACTTAAAAACACAGAACAGAAACCAGACTGAGCTCAGCTGACGGTCTTGAATGCTCTGTATTGATTTCTTGAGAAATGAATGTGCTGCTTTTCTCAGGCTGTTTACTGCAAACATCCACGGACCGTGAGTTTCCTACGGTCATTGTGGGATTTGGCTCCGGGGGGTTATCCTGTCCACGTTCCCCTAACACCTAATTAAACGCACCCAGCGGCGCATGGGGCAGGAAGTGGAACGGAGATGGGGTTAGCTGGTCAGGGGCCGGGACAGTACACAGTGGCCTGGGTGAGCTGGAGGATGTGGCCCATAAATCCCCCTCCTCATCCCTGCTGGAGCTCCAGGCATGAACTTTCTCAGGTTTGCAGAGCAGAACAAACTTCCAGGCAAGTTCATCCCTCACTGAGGGAAGATTTGTCCAGCCAGCCACAGACTCCCGGGCCTGGCCGCCCGCATACAAAACCCCAGCGAGAGTTTGGGTGATCACTTGGCTGTTTGATGGGGCATTGTAGTGGTTTGTCTCAGTGTTAGCAGAACAATAGTTTAATTTAATTCTAAATTATTATTATTATTATTAAGTAGTAGTAGTAGTAGTAGTAGTAGTAGTAGTAGTGTTTGGATTCAATCAATTTATTTATCTTGATGGAAATTTGATGGAAATGTCTTAGTATGCTCTTCTTTGTACACAGTCTCAAGGTTTTGGCTTTTGACTCTTTAGAGCGACAAATTAAACATAATTAATTTAATAATAATGCATTAATTGAGTTACTATAATTTTTGTTATATTTTAATGTTTAATTATTAATGTATTTGTTTGTTTGCCACTTTTATTACTCATCTTAATGGAATTTCTTGGCTGGTATACAGTCAGCAGAAAGGACAAACTAAGAGTCATAGGATCCATCCAAAGACCAAAATGGAAAAACATCCACTTTTTGATAATACAAAATGTTATCTTTCTTACAAAAAAGTACAAAAGAAGATTACAAAAGATATAAAAAAATATATTTTTTGTGTGTGATTTTGTTTGATGTTAATTGGTTATCAGTGAAGAAATATGCATTTGAGATCAATTAGCAGGGGCTAACGGGTCAATGCTAACCCAGCTAACAGTTACCCAATCCATTGGTTTTGAGTAACATTGATGATTAAAGACACATTATGTTCTTATTGGTTGCCATGGTGCTTTTGCAGGTTCAAATCTAGCTTGCAACATGTCCAAATCCTGTCCTCTTCCTGTTATTCTCAGCTGTATTTGTTTAAAACATCCACAGACAAAATACAAGGTGTTATTTTCTTCATCATCAAATCTAGATTGTTCTGTACTCTCCTCACTGTTTATTGACATTTCAAAGTCCCAAAAGGTGAATTCTGAAGTTTTTCCTCTAGTCAGAAAAGTTAATATTAAAAATGCACTCAAGAATAGTATTGATTTATTATCTGACATTAAAGCAGGCTGAATTTAACTTTCTGTCTCCAACTCTCCATTCCTGTCATCTTAAACAGAATTATGACATCATTAATGAGTAATGGATGGAGAGGAGAGCGCACGTATCCATTGTCTCCTGGGACGATTGAAATCCCGCAGAATGAACCCCTTTTCTTTGTAGTGTTCGAGTTAAATGAAAATGTGTGTACGTGTAAAGAATAGGAGTGTGGTTATGTATGTATGCAGGGGGATTTTATATAACTCTGGGAATGGTTGATCATGCACAAATAGGAAAGGCTATTGGGTCGTTCATTATTCATATGCATGATTATGTAATTTTTGAATGCATATAACTCTCTTAAACCACCTTCATTCATACGAACCTCGGCTTTAATTCTATGTGATTTTGTCCTTCATAGTCTTTGCTCAGAGCCAAAAATAATATTTTTGGCATGAAATTGCCAAATAAAAACCATTCATATGTGGTCTGCAGTCCTATTCATTGGAAAGCGTGCAAAAGTTTGTGCAACTGTGTCCAAATGCACTAATTCTCACTCATCTTTTCCTTATATAGGAAGTATGTGACCCTAATGCAGCAAATTTACGAAAAAAAAGAGTTGATTTGACACGACCTTTGACAGTACAATATATTGGATTTGTTTTCTCCTACTTTTTAAAAGTCGCTGAGCCTGTTTTCTACAGTATCTTAACTCCGCACCATTATATGGTTAGTTGCATTTTATTATTTGCATTTAGCTTCATATTCCTCCCGCTGTCTGCGACCCTATTAAAAACTGACCCGTTTTGAACCATCGCATTAGCAGATCTGTCTGTAATGGATGTCTGCGCTGTAAGAAGGTGAAATATCTCTGCATTGTTAGTTTAGAGGCATCTCTCATAAACAAGAATGGCTTTTAACGTAAAGGCATACACTCCTGTGATTTTATACTGTTAGGATTTTTCTCTATTCCTTGTTCACAATGCTTTAACCTCCCAGAGCCCCTCCACCCCCGTCCTGATGGCAGTCATTCTTGTTATTTGTGTTGTAAAAGAAACTTAATATCTAATAAACGTTTGGCTTGAATGTTGTCATTCTGAAAGGCCCTCTCAAGACATCCATTAAGTTGTCAACCTTGAAAAATATTATGCAAGTTAAGAGCTCAAGCAAAGAGAGACTCTTGTATGGAGTTAGCTATGTGCAAGTAGTCTAACAGCTTTCTTTCTTTATGGTTTGATGACATCAGCACATTTGGGGTTTAAAGGAATATTCCAGCTTCAGTGCAAGCCCCCCCCCCCCATTTTAATTTGACAGACAGCCTTTGACGCCGTCATCAAAAGATTTAGGAGACGTTTTATCTTCCCTTTTAAAAGTTAAGTATGTTTTGTTGTTGTTGCCCTAACTATACATCATTATATTAATTAGTTGCATTTTATTATTTGCTTTTGCATTGTGTCATCTACTCAGTGACACATTTTAAAGGAATAGTTCACCTAAAAATGAAATTTTCCTGAAAATGTACTCACCCTCAGGCTATTCATTATGTCGATGAGTTGCTTGTTCACTGGAACGGGTTTGGAGAAATGTAGCATTCCATCACTTGCTCAGTAATGGGTCCTCTACAGTGAATGGGTGCCGTCAGAATGAGAGCCCACACAGCTGATAAAAAATACATTGCAATAATACACACGTAATCCACACCACTCCAGTTCATCAAATAACATATTGTAAAGCGAAAAGTGTTTTTGTAAGAAAGAAATCCATCATTAAGGTGTTTGAACTTTAAACCATCACTTCTGGCCAAAATACATGTCCATAATCCATAACATTGATTTCTCTAGTAAAAAATAAAATAAAAAGCCCATCAACTGTTGCCCTTTCACATCAAAATACACTCACATATTTGTTTTTGCTTGTAAACATTTCTTAATCTGAGCATATTTCTCTCCTGATTCGGATAAAAGGACATTTTCTTTGGAGAAAGCAATATTAAGGATAGTGAACTCGTATTTTAGCTGGAAACAATGGTTTGACATTAAAATCTTAAGTGTTGTGTTTTTTTAGAAAAAAATCCATCATTTTCACTTGATAAGATGTTAATTGATGGACTGGAGTGGCACAGGTTACGTGTACCTCTGTGCACTTTCTGTGCGACACCGTTTTACGTACCTTACTGCACATTTCGCTGCAGTTTCAAAGAGAAATGTCCACTGAGTGACGCTAAAACACAGGTTAAATACGTGAACCCTGGCACGTTTTTATTACGTAGATATAGGTACATATTTCTGTGTTTTTATTACGTTGCTACAGGTACATATTGTGGCAGTTCAGAATTCAACTATCTGGGGTCTGTCCCTAAAAGTTAATGCTCTATCGTGTTGTAAATATTCCCTACACAAAACCCAACCCTAAACCTACCCGATAGTGTTAACAAATGCAAAATGTATTTATTGATGCAACTGTGCCATTTCAATTCCTTATATACAGATTTGAACTGCTCTGTCGAACCGTGATTACACGGGATTCAAACCGGAACTCCTCGCCTCCAAAGTATGTCTCTGTACGGCGTGAGCTCCCGAACAAACCTACCGTCTATGAAAACACATAGATACGAGGCTGGATATGTGTGATGCTAACGTTCAAAAGCATCAGTTTTCAAATCTCACAGCTTTTTAATATTGTTTTGAAGTCGTAACATGATGTTATTCAAGTAATTGTGCAACAATTACGCTTTATTAATCAAAACTCTGTAAATTTGTGTGAAAAGGAGTAAAAGGTGTCAGAGTTTTACTGTCTCTAGTGTTTGTTTCTTTGGGAAACTGCAGTAATATGTTGTTATTGTCTTGCTAAAAAGTGCACCCAGGTACGTCAATGCTATGAGACCAGGTAGAATAATTATTATTTAATTTTCCTTCAGAATTGAAATTATTTTCTGTGGTGATCAATATTACACAACAAATGCAGCCGGTTTTCACTTGTATTGCACCCGGATCATTAATTTAAACAGTTGAATTTTGAGTTAAATTTTCCTGCTTCTTTCAGTGGTTCATGGATGCTGACCTTTTTAAGCTTCCCCAGAGCTGCAAAGCATGTCTGCAGTAGTGAAGTAGGGTTGTCTAGGGAGAAAGAATTGAATTGACACAACTCCTGCGCTCTGTGCTGTTCTGTTGCTCACAAATACAGGAATTTATGAACATGCACTGTGTGTCCTTGGCAAACTAGTCAGGCAACAACAAATTGGGAGAGAAGCACAGTAGACAGAAATAAACTCCTAATCTGTGTAATATCTCTCCTCTGCCCTTCTCTAAACATTACCACCTGTTCCTCCTGCTAACATCCAGTGTATGGGACTCTGTTGTGCCCAAAAAAGGCCGCTTGCTAGAGTTGCTAATCCTCTCGGTGGGCCTTCTCGGAGGCCCAGAGGACATTTAGAAGGCCGCTCAGCATGATGGTTTGGGTTTCCAAGGAGATATTGTCTCCCACTCACGTATTGCTCATATTCACAGCAAGAGATCGATAACTTTAGCATGCAAAAGCATGCATGCAGCCTCATCTTTAAAAAAAAAAAATTCGGTAAGATAATCCAAAATGTCTAGAGCAGCACTTAAACAAAAAAATACACTTAAAAAAGCACTAAAATAATAAAAAAGATATAATAGTGTGATATTTTACATGCATTTTTAAATATATTATTTAATATTATTATATATTAATGTACTAATATAATATTATTATAATTGTATTAATAATTATAATTTTAGAATTCTACATTTTTTATATTTATAGTTATATGGATATGGATTTAGGCACTTAATATAATATATGAAATAATATATTAATTAAACATTGTTTAATTAAAATATAATTAATGTTTTGATTTCCCTCATCACGCTTACTTATTTACCCCCCCAAACAATAGTGAACTGTTATTTTACAAAAGGGATTTAAAAAAAGTATCATAAATAAATGCACACATAAATGGGTAGTTGACGTATCGATGTTGATGTATCAATAAAGATAAAACGCTCTCATGCCATTTGTAATGAAGATACATTTTTTCTTTGCTATGTCATCTTTCTTTCTTTCTTTCTTTCTTTCTTTCTTTCACTTTTCTTTCTTTCTTTCTTTCTTTCTGTTGTGTGTTTTTCTTTCTTTCTTTCAAGTATTTTCTCAGTATTCGTCTGTGATTTTCTTTCTTTCAACAAGCTTTCTTTCACTCTGGTCTGTTTTCGAGAACCTCAAGGATTCTTGCATACATCACATTAACAACCAATCTGCTTCGCAATCTGTGCTTGGACTTCAATCTTTGCTCCCTCCGAAGGGCCCAACTGACATATGAACTGAAGCCTTGTAATTTACAGTACGCCTCTTCAACTGTTGGAATGCACGTTAGTGTTCTTTATGCTTGGTCTAATATACGGCGCATAGTGCTGGAAAGAACCATCGTGCTGTCATAATCATATGGCTGGAAATGTTATGAAGCATTATGCAACTAATGATGTGTATGCAGTAAGTCAGACTGTGAGAGGAAACAGAGTGGGGGTGTGAGTATATATGCTTGTCTGAAATTATAAGTATATTTTAGATCTTGTACTGATGCCAGAGCTTTGGTCATATGATTAGTTACCTAATGCTCCATACCTTTTGAAAGCTCATGTGTGACTCTTTTGAAATGATCTTCAATGAGTTGTACTTAAGTTAATAGCTATTTACAACTATTGTTTTCCAGGCGAGATTCGACTTGTGCCAAATGTCACACCATCTTGCCAACAAGATTGTCCAAAATGCCTGAAGTATACTCTGCCTGCCTCCAAGTATTTAGATTACTTTCCATAAAATTGTACAATAACTAGAAATGCTCTAATGTTGGGACATTTTTATTTGAATAACATGTAAATTTTATTCACTTAGAACATGTAACAAATTTCTGAGCTTCATTTCAAATTTGATGCCTTAACGGGAAGTTGGAATCAACAAAGGGCAAAAAAAATCTAGCAAATAATTTTAACTGGCACTTAGCTATAAAGGGATGTCTTAGAGAGACAGAGTCTCTTAAAGATGGGCAAGGCTCTCATCTGTTTTAAAAAATTGAGGAATACTTTAAAAACAATGTTCCTCAACATCATTTGCAAATGCAAATCGAATCATATAACATTTACTTTAGAACATGCCATGGTATTCGGGCCCTCAGACGACACTGCATCATCATTGGTATGATTCGGTTGTCAGGAATACTTCTAGGTTCTGCATCAAAATGTAGGCATAAGTGTGATAGAGGCTTATTTAAAATGCACTGTTTCAAAGTGGAAAAGTGTTTCGTTTAAGCGCATCATTAAACTAAAAATACGTCAAAGACGACCACAAACTCTTCAGCAGCTGGAAACCTATATCAGGCAAGAATGGGACCAAATTCCAACACCAAAACTCCAGAAACCTTGATAACTTCATAACCTCGATGCCCAGACATCTTCAAACTGTTTGGAAAAGAAGACCATGGTAAACATGCCCCCTTCCCAACTATTTTGAGACCTGTAGCAGTCATCAAATTTGAAATGAGCTCATTTTGTGCATACAATTAAAAAATGTATCAGTTTATACATTTGTTAAGTCCTCTGTGTTCAATTGTGAATAAAATATTGGCTCATGTGATTTTAAATTATTTTTAGTTTTCATTTTATAAAAAAAAAAACTTCCCAACATTTCCGGGACTTTCCAACATTTAGCAGATTAGAGCTATAGGCAATAATGTTGTCACATTTTGCAACAGCGCAAGCAATCGAGCAATTGGGATTTGCTATATAGTAAGCTGTACATTTCTTGATGTAAATATACGGTATGTATTTATAATTACACACTCCAATTGTATATAGAGAGCTGGCTAATAATATAGTTTAAATTTGAGAAGATATAAACAATCACACAGATTAGATTTGCTATATAGTATACATTACTTTAGGTGAATGTGCATACAAGTTGGATGCACTTGATTTATGTAAATAAGAGGGAAGATCATTCCACCAGCCAGGAACGGTGAACAAGAATGTTCTGGAGAGTGATTTTGAGCCTCTCTGTGATGGTACCACGAGGCGTCGCTCACTAGCAGATCTCAGACTTCTGGAAGGGATGTAGATTCGTAATAGTGAGTGGAAGTAGGCGGGTGCTGAGCCTGTGGTTGTTCTATATTCAAGTATCAGTATATTTAACTGGATGCAAGCTGCAACTGGTAGCCAGTGCAAGGAGACAAAGAGAGGTGTAACATGGGCTCTTTTGGACCCATTGAAGACCAGTCGTGCCGCTGCATTCTGAATTATTTGTAGAGGTTTGATTGTGTTTGATGGAAGTCCAGACAGAAGAGAATTGCAGTAGTCCAGCCTAGAAATGACAAGGGCCTGGACAAGAAGCTGTGCAGCATGCTCTGTCAGAAAGGGCCTGATCTTTCTGATGTTGTGTAGTGCAAACCTGCAAGATCGAGCAGTCTTTGCAATGTGCTCTTTGAAGGTCAGCTGGTCATCAAAGATTACAATAAGATTTCTGACCGAAGCTGATGGGGTAATTGTTGATGAACCTAACTGAATCGTGAAGTCATGCTGTAGAGTTGGAGTGGCAGGGAAGACAAGAAGCTCAGTCTTTGCCAGGTTGAGCTGTAGGTGATGTTCTTTCATCCATGCTGAGATGTCTGCCTGGCAGCCTGAGATCCGTGCAGCTACCGTTCGATCATCTGGTTGAAAAGAGAGATAGAGCTGTGTGTCATCAGCGTAGCAATGATAGGACAAGCCATGTGCCTGTATGATGGGACCCAGTGATGTAGTTTATGTGGAGAAGAGGAGGGGTTCAAGAAACGATCCCTGAGGAACCCCAGTGACCAGTTGATGTGCTTTGGATACCTCCCCTCCCCAGGCCACCTTGAAAGACCTACCAGTGAGATAGGATTCAAACCAGCGAAGTGGAATCCCAGTGATGTTCAGTGATAAGAGGGTGGACAAGTGGATCTGATGATAGACAGTGTCAAAAGGGACCAGATAAATCGAGCAGGATGAGGACTGATGATTTGGAATCCGCTTTTGCAATCCGCAGGGCTTCAGTGACTGAGAGTAGCGCAGTCTCAGTTGAATGGCCACTCCTGAAACCTGACTGTTTAGCGTCCAGTTTGTTGTTCTGTGAAAGAAACAATGAGACCTGGTTGAAGAAAACTCATTTGAGTGTTATGGCTATGAATGGAAAGAGACAGATCTGTAGTTTTCTGTAAGAGAAGTGTTTAATGTAGGTTTTTTGAGCAGTGGGGTTACCCGAGCTTGCTTGAACGCAGTGGGGAAGATGCCTGTGAGGAGAGATGTGTTGATAATATGTGTGAGTGCTGGTAAGAGTGTGGGAGAGATTGCTTGGAGAAGGTTTGAGGGGATTGGGTCTAGAGGACATGTTGTAGGATGGCTGGAGAGGAGAAGTTTGGATACTTCCGCCTCAGTGAGGGGACAGAAGGAGAAGATGGGAGTTTGAGCAGTGGATGTGGTTGGTTGGAGGTCCTGATTGCTACTGATTGCTCTAGTTTTGTCTGTGAAAAAAGTGGCAACGTCATCAGCTGGTATAGAAGTGGTGGGACGTGGTGAAGGGGGACAGAGGAGATAATTAAATGTTCTGAAGGGATTAAGCATGTCTGGAGCGCTGCTGATCTTGTTTTGAAATGTGAGGATTTGGCAGTATGGACTTCAGCAGAGAAAGATGAAAGCAACGACTGATACTTACTCAGGTCCGACGGATCGTTTGAGTTGCGCCATTTTCTCTCTGCCGCTCGGAGTCTGGTCCGATGCTCACGAAGAATATCAGATAACCAGGGGTTAGAAGTCAAGGTGCAGCCCGAGCTGGCCTGGAGGAGAGAGGACAAATGTCGTCTAGACAAGAGGTTAAGGTAGAGCATAAAGTGTCAGTAGATGGGAGGAAGAAAGGGAGCGTAGGTTTCGTCTAAAATTAACCGGTAAGGGGGTTGGTGGCACCCGGGTAGCAAAATGTAATGTAAATGTAATGAAGAAATGGTCAGAGATATATAGTGGTTGTACCAGAATGTCATCTGCAGTATTGTGCGTGCTAGTAGTGGTAAGGCGTTTGAGATCAAATGAAGCTATGAGTGAATGGAAGTCTGTAGCATAAGGCTTGCGTTCACAAGGTTTAGACAAGAGCTTGAAAGTGGACTGGATCGTAAGTGACCATGCACACTCATGTCATCTCATAAACAGCTCAAATACATCTTAAAAATATTCTTATTCATATAATCCATGTTGGATTATGCTCATATGCATGCTGTAATCACTGTTTAACGAGAGGCTAGTTTAGGAGTGAGAGTCTGGGACTGTGTTTTATGTCTCTTTTCAAGACCTGCTGCTTATCTTCAAAAAGTGTTTGGGAACTCAATGTACCAAGACAATCCCATAATGCATCGCAAGAGAAATTACAAATATGTCATGCATTACTGCAAAGTATGAATGAAGTTCAGTGTAATTAGAAATGTAATATTTAACAGTATATCTAATCTAATGTAAATTAAAATATGCTAATTTTAAACTTAATTGAACATTTCGGTAGACTCTCACATGCAGAGCACTATGTATGTATCCCATCTCTGTTGTCTTGAAAAAAAAGATTTTATTCAGTGTAAATACATTAAACAAAATCTAAAGTAATAGTAAAAGCATGTCATCGTAATTTTCTAACAAATCCTGTTATTTTGAACTTTCTATTCATCAAATAATATTTTTTTTTGTATGATATATTTATCAGAAATGTTTCTTGAGCAATATGTTCCGATGAAGACTGGGATAATGATGCTGAAAATTCAGTTTTTCATCACAGGCATAAATTACATTTAGCAATATATCCTAATAGAAAACAGTTATTTTAAACCGTAATAATATTTCACAATTATACTGTTTCATAATGTATAAACAAATGCCGCTTTGGAGAGTAGAAGACACTTTTTTTCAAAACATTTTACCATCCCCAAACTTCTGAACATGTAGATTAAATTTTTATTTTTTTAATGCATCCTCATCGGTTTATACTCTGTAAAGTTAATCCACTATAAAAAAACAAATAATAATAATAAAGATAAGTTTGACATCAGTATGTATCTTTCCAGCTTTCTCCCCCAGTGTGTGTCAACATTAATTGGCTATGCTAAATAGCTGCACAGTTCCATGTGCTCGGCCTCAGTGTGTTTGCTGAAGCGAGCTCTGATCTGACACTCCTGGATGGGGAAATTATCCAGGCTGGTTATGACACACTCCGCTGAGCCAGGGTCATCTGGAAGCTCATGAAATAACCTCGACCACCTCCAAGACTTTCAGCATATGGCCCGTTTGACCCTCAAGGGCAGATACTCAGAAAAGCCTCAATATGTTCAAGGATCTGCTGTTGAAAGAGGCCTGACTTGTGAATTTTAGATCCCTTGGCTCATTTGTTAAGCTTGTCACTCAAAGCGAGCAGCGTTTGAGCTTAAAGAGGCTCTTAAAGAGGAGCAGCTTCATAATTAATTGGATTGTGAAAAAACAACGGAGAAGTTGACCATTTTTAGAAAAAAATTAAATACAGTTTTATTGATCGATACAGTATTACAAAAGACAGTAAGTTGTAAATAAAAAAAATATTATTGGAGTATGTTTTACTAGCAATTTATGGGTGAAATTTGTTTCGTACACCAAATTGTTGTGTTGTCTCTTTAAATATAGTTATTACATCCCATATCCAAGCGTAATTAATGTTCATAATGCTAAAAGCTATTATCTTTTGACTAATCGCATTGTGGCAAATTTGTGACCCTGGACCACAACACCAGTCTTAAAGGGGACCTATTATGCTCCTTTTTACAAGATGTAAAATAAGTCTCTGATGTCCACAGAGTGTGTACAGGTGCATCTCAATAAATTATAATGTTGTGGAAAAGTTCATTTATTTCAGTAATTCAACTCAAATTGTGAAACTTGTGTTTAAAATAAATTCAATGCACACAGACTGAAGTAGTTTAAGTCTTTGGTTATTTTAATTGTGATGATTTTGGCTCACATGTAACAAAAACCCACCAATTCACTATCCAAATGTTCCAAAACATTTATATTTCAAATCAATGCAATTTGAATTTTGTATTCATCCATGAATCATGGAAAAACTAAAAACTAAATAAAGTATCATGAATTCCACAAATATATGAAGCAGCAAAACTGTTTTCATCATTGGTAGCAATAAATTATTTACTTTTTTGAGCATAAAATCAGCATATTAGAATGATTTCTGAAAGATCATGTGACACTGAAGACTGGAGTAATGATGCTGAAAATTCAGCTTTGATCACAGAAATAAATTACATTTTAAAATATGTGACTCTGGGCCACAAATCCAGTCTTAAGTGTAATTTCTTTGAAATTGAGATTTATACATCATCTGGAAGCTGAATAAATATTTTTTTCCATTGATGTATGGTTTGTTAGGATCAGACAATATTTGGCGGAGATACAACTATTTGAATATCTAGAATCTGAGGGTGCAAAAAAAACAAAATACTGAGAAAATTGTCTTTAAAGTTGTTCAAATGAAGTTCTTGGCAATGCATATTACTAAACAAAAAAAGTTTTTATATATTTACGGTAATAAATGTACAAAATATCTTAATGTAACATGATCTTTACTTAATATCCTAATGATTTTTGGCATAAAATAAAAATCGACAAGTTTTAACAATAACATTTATTTTTGGCTATTGATACAAATATACCCCAGTGACTTATGACTGCTTTTGTGGTCCAGGGTCACATATATTCAAACAGAAAACAGTTATTTTAAATTGTAAAATTATTTCACAATTTTGTTTTGTTTTGTTTTGTTTTTAAATCAAATCAATGAGGCATTTGTTAAAAAACATTAAAATCCTTACTGACTCCAAACTTTTGAAAGGTACAATGTATGTTTTCTGTTAACTTGAATATAATAAAGTATTTTTGCTACTCTATGCCGTTTTATTTTTCCTTAGACCTTAACTTTCTTCAAACAACCCTATTTGTGTTTCTCTGAAGAAAGAAAATATGGATTTGGAGCCATATGAGGCTCAGTAAATGATGTCAGAATGATCCATTTTGGATGAACGATTCCTTTAAACACTGTTTGAGATCCAATACCTTCTCTAAACACTAGACTTCTTTTTGGCTGCGATAAGATTAAGGTTGAAGGTTTTTACAAAGCACAGGGCAAAAGTGGTTAAAGATGTATTAAGGCAACAGAAAGATACTCGAAACCTTGCGATGCTCAGAAAGTTTGACATTTATGTTCACAGGAAGAAGCTGGTGGGAGCAAACCGCTGTGGTGATGAGGTGCTATTTTGCACTGATAAAAATATGTGCTTTATTTTCATACCAAGCATATAATTATAAACTCTTCCAGCTTAGCACTTAATGAATAAGGGAGGAAGGGTGAAAAGCTCAGAGAGAAACATCAAAAGCTTTCCACACAGCACTCTATGGCCCAGAGCTGCCCACACACACACACACACACACACACACACACACACACACACACACACACACACACACACACACACACACACACACACACACACAACACACACCACACACACACACACACACACACACACACGCACACACAGGCATTTCCATCTCTGCGCCCAAAGCATCACACCTTTACTCATCCACCCAGATCCAGCCGCCTCAGCCAATCACAGAGCAGCGCCGTGACCCGCTGTTGCCCTCATCCTGCCCACAGCCAATGATCTCATCCCCCTCGGTGGATCCCGCCCACTTCTGGTGCCTCTGCTGCATTTGCCCGAGGTCACTGGGATTTCTAGCAATTATCGCTCTTTCTTTTCACCATACTGCATCCAATTCAAGCTTTTTTTTAGCAAAACGTGTTCTTGGGGTGCTTGGTCTGGCAGTTTGTTCAGATAAATGCAGATTGTTTACAAGACAAGTCTGTTCACTTGTCGGACAATATCACCAAGTTCTAACAACCCTGACTCTAGTCATGCAAGTACAGCTCCTGTCTACTTGAACGGAAACCTCCAAAACTGCCTAGATTGTATTTCAAAAATAACAATAATAGACTTAGAGCCCAAATACAACTTTATGATTAGAGTTAAAAAATTATAATAATTATTATTATATGACTGGCTGATTGGATATACAAAATAACATAAAGAGTTAATAAAGGCATTATTATGCAAAAATAAATAATACATACTGTTCTTTTGCACTCTCTATTCATCAAAGAATACTGTCAGAAAAGAAAAGGAAACAAAGTATCAGTTTTAACAAAA
Organism: Ptychobarbus kaznakovi; assembly: GCA_027422405.1. Classification (NCBI taxonomy): domain Eukaryota; kingdom Metazoa; phylum Chordata; class Actinopteri; order Cypriniformes; family Cyprinidae; genus Ptychobarbus; species Ptychobarbus kaznakovi. The sequence continues at coordinate 2,169,016 of CM049809.1, read as the reverse complement.
ATATGAAGCAGCACAGCTGTTTTCAACATTGATAATAATAATAAAAACATTTATTGAGCAGCAAATCAGCATATTAGAATGATTTCTGAAGATCATGTGACACTGAAGACTGGAGTAATGATGCTGAAAATTCAGCTTTGATCACAGGAAAAAAAAAATTGTTACTATTGAAATTTTTTATTTTAAACTGCAATAATATTTCAAAATGTTCTTGTTTTTTTCTGTATTTTTTATCAAATATATGCAGCCTCTGTGAGCAAATGATGCAATCTTCAACACCATCAAAATATCTTACTTCAATCTTTTGAACGGTAGTGTATTTATTTACCAATTTATTTTCTTAAAGCTTTTTGGAAGCTTAAAAACCCTTAATTCACTTTGTAAAATGTTTTTTTTCTTATGTTTTATACTGTCGTTAAGTCTTGACCTGAATGCTGTCCTCCCAAACTTCTTGTTTCCTCCCTGTTCTCCCTCACAGTGCAGGTTTTCAGGGACACAGAGAGATGGTTTATTGTCTTATTGGGGTGCTGAGCATTCGCCGCTGTGCCTTTTCCTGTTGGATGGAGCCCTGCAGGGAAATCAGGAAGGAATCAGTCTAATCCAATGAGCCTGCTGTATCTCTCAACACATTGTGCCAATGAACAGAGTGAACACACACACACACACACACACACACACACACACACACACACACACACACACACACACACACACACACACACACACACACACACACACACACACACACACACACACACACACACACACACACACACACACACACACACACACACACTTTATAGCAATGCTCCATCAATCCCTCTATGTCCCTACGCTACTCAGCTCAAACTCAAACACCATATGCATGAAGAGGAAAACAAACCAGTGTCAGACTGCAGTGTGGTGTTCTCGAAATGGACTGGTGTTCTTGTGACCTTTGACCTCTGCAGGTGTCCTTTATGTTTTTTTAGAATTCAGAATGGAAATCAGCACTTGAAAAAAATGCAGACTCTGAGGAAAAACGTACTATTTGGAACAAGTAGTAAGTTCTAAATGGGACTTTCCTTCCAAATCCATTGAGTTTATTGGCACTGAATCTTCTGGTAGGGTGACATCAGATACATGAGCACATATAAACTTCCACACCTTCTCGTTTAAGCTCCTGCTTTGTGTGGAAAACATGGCCGGAGGTTCATTCATGTCAATCACAGATGACTAAGCACCCATTGGCACGACTTCCCTGTGCTTTGTACCTAATCCCTTCCTGGCAAGGGCATCATGTGTAATTGATGACAGTTGGATAATAAACTGTCAATCAAATATATAGAGAGGGCGGAGCTAGGAGATGGCGGGAAGAGCACTTTAGCTGATGTGTGACAGTGATGGTGAGTTATTACTCATAATCATTATTCATTGACAGGTTGACCTTTGAAAGTTGAAATCCTTAAACTTTATTTAATCACAACTTTCCAGTTAAAATATGTTATCATCCTTAAGAACAGAACTTCATTAAAGTTTGTTCCAAGCTAACGGAGCCTTCAGGGAACAACATTTCTTAAAAGCGATATAAATGATAGGACATAAAATTCTTTGAGTAATGTTTATGGAATGTTCTTATAACTTCATAAGCGTGACATATGTTCTTATAACGTAGAGAGAAAATGTTCTTAGGACATTCTTGGAACATCCCTATGATGTCATTTGTACATTATGAACATTCTCAGGAAGTTTTTTGAAACCTTATTCTAATCACGTTGAACACTGAACATTTTAACGTTCTTAGAATAAAAAAAAAAATGTTCAAATAACGTTATATTATTGATCAAATCTTAGAATGTTGTGCGAAACATTTTTGTAACCTTTAAATAATATTCTAATCACGACAAGAAATAAAACATTATATATTAATGTTCTTAGAATATTAAAAATAAACTTTCAAATGACATTATATTTTGGGTGAAATTAAGGTTAGTAGAACACTAAGAAACGTTTTTGTAACTTTTACATAACATTATAATCACGGCAAGAAAACTGGACATGTCAAGCTTTCAGAAACATTTCAAAACACTGTATGGGCGGAAGCTAGGTTGATTTGTTGCATAAATCATTAGAGATAGACAAAAAGTGCAGAACATTAATACACAATTTCAGATTACTTTAGATCTAGTGTAAAAAAAACCTCACGTTTCTGTGTTTTTCTGATCTTTAGATTGGGCTCCAGTTCCTCCTTTAATGTAAACGTGTGGCATTTTTGCCCATTTTATCACACATCAAGATCTCAAGTAATAGCACTGTTGTGAAGCAAACTTTACTGTGCTGTGATGGGCTTTTAAAATGACCTGGTGACCATTAATATTTTAGAATTAAAAGCACTAAAGTCATGGTGTGAAAATTGACTTGATGGCTTGATGGCTTTGAAGGCTAATAGTGGTCCACCGAGGGGTTTAGAACTGATTTGAGTGATTTAGGCAACGTATTGATTCTGATGTTTGTGTAGAACTGATTATACAGTATATTATGCTGCTGTGTAATGTATGTATGTTATTTACTGTATGCCTTTTTGTGATATAAGATCCAACCATTAGGGAATTCTCTTTATATTAAGATGCTTTTGGTTCATCAATTCAAACATAATTGCTTTTTAATAAGAACTTTTGGTGGCAGTTTCCTAATATAGATATACTGGAGGCGGAAGCAGATGTGGTTGTTGATTATTTTTCCTACATTGAAAAATGTTAGTGGCTTCTAAACAGAAAGAGAATTAAGAGAAAATCTGGTAACCGTGTTGTTATTGTAATTATTATATTAAACAATCCATTCAGGGTATCTCATGCATTTTTATTTAAACTGTAGCATTTTCATAACAAATCCCATAATTTGTTTATTAGGAAAAAAATATCTGCAATGACAGCACAGTAATCACAGTAATAAGGAGGCAGTGTACCTGTAGTTATTTCTTCATATTGCAAAAGCCATATTATTCACTATGAAGAACTTTAGTACATTTTCATAAGGGCAAGTACAAAGTAGAATCAAGGACTTTAAAGTCTGGACCTCCATGAATTATGGACCAAGCTTTCCGTTTTCTCTTGTGTTTTGTTGTAATGATCTTTGATCATAGGGAAAAAACCTGGCCTTGCTTGGCCTTCAGATATTCCAAGAGATGACTTGAATCATTAAGTGCCTGATGAAAGGAAAACAATATTTGTTAAGGAGTAGCAAACAAACATCTTCAGCATGGTGCCAGTAACTACATGTGCACAAATCTATCTATCTATCTATCTTTTTATCTATCGTCTATCTCTATCTATCTATCTATCTATCTATCTATCTATCTATCTGATCTGTCTGTCTGTATCTTCTGTCTGTCTGTCTGTCTGTCTGTCTGTCTGTCTGTCTGTCGTCTGTCTGTCTGTCTGTCTGTCTGTCTGTCTGTCTGTCTGTCTGTCTGTCCTGTCTGTCTGTCTGTCTGTCTGTCTGTCTGTCTGTCTGTCCTGTCTGTCGGGTCTGTCTGTCTATCTGTCTGTCTGTCTGTCTGTCTGTCTGTCTGTCTGTCTGTATATCTGTCTGTCTGTCTGTCTATCTGTCTGTCTGTCTTCTGTATCTGCTGTCTGTCTGTCTCTCTGTCTGTCTGTCTGTCTGTCTGTCTGTCTATCTGTCTGTCTGTCTGTCTGTCTGTCTTCTGTCTGTCTGTCTGTCTGTCTGTCTGTCTGTCTGTCTGTCTGTCTGTCTGTCTGTCTGTCTGTCTGTCTGTGTCTGTTGTCCGTCTGTCTGTCTGTCATCTGTCTGTCTGTCTGTCTGTCTGTCTATCTGTCTGTCTGTCCTCCGTCTTTCTGTTGCTTATAAGATTAAATTCTTCTGATATCATTGGGGAAATATTTATACTGAGGTAAGTGATATTGTATTGTATTGTATCTGTATTGAAAATGGCTTTCACGGCTCATTTCAGTAATTCTGCTTCTCCATACGCCAGCATAATGGTCGATTCGTTCCACATTAGAGAGTTATATGATATTTTGGAGAATAAGTCAATAAGTGTAAAAACTCAATTGATATTGCATGTAAACAGTCTTATGGGTTGTTTTGATACGCGTCTCATCATTGTTTTGGTGAACTGCAGCTGTTAATGCTTCTATAAGCAGGGCAAAGAGTAATGGAGATAGTGAAGCCTTGTCTTGTTCCTCGCTAAAGCGTAAATTGCTTTGATATAATTCCATTAGTAATGACAGTAGCCCTAGGTGAGTGATAAAAAGCATTGATCCACTGAGTAAATGACTCCCCAAAGCCAAACTTTCTTAATGTCGCAAAAAGAAAAGTCCGGTTTACTTTCAAATACCTTTTCTGCATCTAAATCTAAGACACTTGTGTGTTTATTGATTTGAGAAAAATTCAAGTGAAATAGAGGTTTATTAGGACATGAGGCTGTATTTAACAATGAATATCTGTTTTATCATCAGTGCTGATATGTTGTAGAGTGTGTAATTTACTACATACAATATAGATGTTGTTTTTTGCTGAATCTATTTGCTTAATATCTAATTGTTGATATTTATTTATATTGTAATTTCAATTAATTTGATTGTATGATTTGCATATTGGTTTATTATTTTATTTTGGTTATTCACACCATTGGTTGAAGTCTTGTTGCTGGTCTGGAAGCGCAAAAATCAGAGCGACGTAGTGTTGCACTTTTGCTGGAAACAACCTGGCTTAGATGTTGTCTCTGCATAATAAGCTATGATACATGAAAATATTTTGACATCAAGAAAATGTCTCATGTCACGTTTAAGGCTGTTTTCTCATTTGGTTTGATCATTTGGTCCGAACCCTGGTCTGATCCCACCTCCTCCGCCCCCTGTATTATTTGGCTCTGAAACTGCATGACATTTAAAAGTTACTCACTTCAATTTTTAGCCTTTAGACATATCCAGAACCAAATGATTGCTTTAGACTTATTTCACATGCTCCAAACATATCTATCTATCTATCTATCTATCTATCTATCTATCTATCTATCTATCTATCTATCTATCTATCTATCTATCTATCTATCTGTCTATCTATCTATCTATCTGTCTGTCTGTCTACTGTCTGTCTGTCTGTCTGTCTCTGTCTGTGTCTGTCTCTCTGTCTGTCTATCTATCTATCATTATATTTTTAACCATCATAATGTATTTGGGTCTATTTTGTCCCAAAAGATATACATACAAATTTATAAAAACAGCATTATTTTTAATAAGGTAGAAAAAGGAAAGTTCCTTTAAAGAAAAGACTCTGAAAAAAAATATATATATAAATATATATTGTTTATTAAAACTTTTACATGTTTCTTGTTCGACTTAGAACAAAAACTGAAAAAAACAACTTTTTTATGTTGTATTTTATTTATTAAAAATGTTACATGTTTCTTGTTCAGATAATTTTGGACCCATGAAGGTGTTTTCGCACACGTCTCAAATGCTTTTGGGACTGAATATCGTAAAATGTATTTATTTTGTTTGAAATCTTTTCAGAGTAATATTTATGTTGTTTTGATGTTTTGGAATAAATAAAATGTAGGTTTCATAAATTAGATTTTTTTTTTGCAATCATGAGTTATGAAGTTTGAATTAAATTAAATGTAATTAATTAAATTCCTTTCATTCCATAATACTGTAATTCTCGATGTTATGTTCTTAGAAATTCCATACAATGATATATTGAAATACGATTTCTATTTAATGTTGAAAAAAATACACATATATTTTACATCACAGTTTTTTTTTCTTCTTTTTCCATTTCAAACAATTTGTCATTTTTTATTAATCAAAAAAGTAAAGGCTGTAGTAGCATGGTAATAACTTGGTGAAACTCTGTTTTTTTAATTAATAAAAAGTTGCTGATCAGCTACAATCAGCCTTTATTTGAAAATATTAAGGCTGTGGTTCTCAAATTTGTTTGTGGTTTTCCCTGCTTTGTTCCATTCTTTGTTTGTGTCCCTTTCTGATGAATCCCAGAAACAGCTTTATTGAGAAGCATATCAACAACAACAACCATGCTGCACATGTGTTTTCAGTTTTCACTGTCTGAATTCAGTTCCAGAAAGCACATTAAAGTTTCATAAAAGTAGTCCCAATCCAACTCCTGCTGTTCTAAGTCTTCTGAAGCCATTTAATAGATTTGTATGAGTGAGAGACTGAATTTAAGCCATTATTCACTGGTAATCTTCCCTTCTGTCAATCAAATATTGTGCATCAATGACGCATCTATGTTGAAACAATTGCTCTCGACACCTTTGTGAAGAACTGCACAGAAAGTGCATCGCTTTTCACGCAGGAGATTTAAATGTGAGAAAGTACATGAGATTTTAAAACTAGGAAGTCTCCCACGCACCTCGCAGTTTGAGAACCGGTGCTTTAAGGGATCAGGGTGAAGGTGGATCCTCAATAGACCTTCTCTGCAGCTGTGTAATAGTGTGAAAATGTGTTGAGCTGAGCTGAAGATCCGCAGGATTTGTTGGTAAAACCATAAAATACATTTACACACAGAAGTGCCTAAAATGCCTATCACATAAGATCAAGATCCACTTCAGCTGTATCAAACCCATTTATCGTCCCAGGCCTGAAACACCTTATTGTGTCAGTCAGTTGCTTGCATGCTTAAAAAATAAATATTGAACACGGCAGGTGTTAAGAGCTGGAAGTAGAACGACACAGTAGTATTTTGGGGCGGGAAGCACAAAGACAAAAATAGAGGCCCTTCAGTTCTCCATCTCACTGCGCTTGATGTCAACAAATCCTGTTGTGTGATGACACTCAAAATGGAAGGTGTGCAAACAGGTGTCGAGTTGACAGACGGAGCATGTGCAATCAAAACACACACGTTCTGTTGAAAAGCCACTCACACCTCTAGCATTCAGAGATTTGATCTGAAACACAACAGAATGAAGGGTCTTTATAGGGATAGTTCACCCAACAATGAAAAATAACTGAAAATGTATTCATCCTCAGACCATCAAAGATTGTAGATGAGTTTCTTTGCATTCCATCACTTGCTCAGCAATGGATCCTCTGTAGTGAATGGGTGCCGTCAGAATGAGAGTCCAAACAGCTGATAAAAACATCACAATAATACACAAGTAATCCACACCACTCCAGTCCATCAATTAACATTGTGTGAAGCAAAGAGCTGCTTGTTGAGAAACAAATATATCACAATATTTGTATCTTTTGCTTGTAAACGCTGCTTGATCTGTGCATAGTTCTCTCCTGATTCAGACGAGATGTCTTTTCCCTGGAGAAAGCAATGTTAGGACTCATATTTTAGCTGTCTTAACGTTTTAATGATTGATTTGTTTCTTACAAACACACAGCTTTTCACAAGACATTAATTAATGGATTGAAGTGGAGTGGATTACTTGAGGATTATTGTGACGTTGTTATCAGCTGTTTCTGACGGCACCCATTCACTGCAGAGGATCCATTGGTGAGCAAGTGATGGAATCCTACATTTCTCCAGATCTGTTCCAGTGGAGAAATAAACTCATCCACATCTTGGATGGCCTGAGAGTCTGAGAGTTTTCATTTTGGGTGAACCAAAACAGAATAATATCTTAGTCACAAATATAATATCATAATTGGTATTTCATGTAATTAATTTGAATGCCATTTTAATCTATTTTAACCAGATTTGAACATGTAGTACTCGGATGCAATGTTCGTCTTAATAGAAAGCAGATAGCCTCATCCGAAAGAAAAAACACTTGATTTACAGACAAATTGTGGTACTTCAATAAACAATCATATTCTCTGTCATCTGCGTTACTGTCGTCATTACCATAATTGCCGTCATTTCAAACTCATTTGCACTAACACCAAGTGTTTTGTATTCCTCCCATAAGGTTGCAAATCTCACAAAAGTACAATGCTAATTTAAAGAAAATGTCCTCTCATTTGTCACAGACAGTGTTATTATGGGGAAGGGGCAAAAAAGACAAAAACCCCAGTTCTCTCAATCTTAATATACATTCTGCTTGGATATGGATTATATCACAAAAGGAAGATTGACATAAGTTATTCAACTCAGCACGTACTACATTTAGGTTTAAGAAAAGGTTGAATATGCTAATTTGAGACGTCCTGTTCGGTTTCACCTGTGACGTTTGGCACATCATTAACTCTTCACTTCATAGTACGTTTTAATTGGAGCAATTATCATGAATTACAGTAATTACTATAGAGTATTTTTTGTTGTTGTTTTTTCTTTCAGCAATAATTCTTCAGTGTCACCATGCAGTCAGTGTCTCATATGGATCCTGTGGTTGTTGTGGGCAGTGTGGTGAATTTTCTGTCTTGATGTTTGGCCTTTAGGCATCCAGATGAGTCCAGGAAGATAATTGTGATAATTAACATGTCCATACAGTTTCTAGTTGACCTCTGGTGGGGCGACAGGTCAAAATGTCTCTGGCCCAAAAGTGTGTCAAACCTGTTTTTCACATGCAACAGTTTATAGGTATGAAAAATTGAGATAGGGCGAATATGAAAATTCCTTTGACCGTGCTTTTTTATTTTCTAAATCTTTAGGGATATAGATACTAATGCAAGAGTGTATTTTACTAGAGTGATTTTACAATATTCATCACTGTTCAGACGTTTATTGTTCTTATGCTCATCAAGCCTGTACTTAGTTGATCAAAAATACAGTAATATTGTGAATTATTCTAACAATTTAACTAATACATTTTGTATCATTCTAATATGCTGATTTAGTGTTTAAAAACATTTAATATTGTTGTCAATTTTGAAAATAATTGTGCTGAAACCATATTATGCTTTTTGTTTTAATGAATAGAAAGTTCAAAAGAACAGCTTTTAATTAGAAAGTAATCTTTTGTAGCATTATGAATGTCTTTATAATGACACTTTTGTTCAATTATGTCCATGATGAAAATAAAAATAGCTAATACTTTTCCTTAAAAAAGTGAAAATTGTTAACTGAAATAAAATAATAAAAATATCCACTTATTAACACCTAGTACACTTATTATTATTATTGTTATTATATAGACATGTTGAAAAAATAATAAAAATGACAAAACACACAAAATATATTACTTCACCTTAAAGGGTAACTAAACCCTAAAACAACTTTTTTGAGTTAATGATCTGTAAGATTGTGTCTTTAATAGTGCTGTGCATTGATTCGAGTAAATGTTTTGACATTTGGTTATAACGTATTTTAATTCTACAATATATGGTGTAAAAACGTCTGAGGGCTGCCCTCTTCAGGTTGAACGGTGGCTACTGCAGTTGAATTTTCCTATTGGACATTGCATACCCCTGTGACGTGTGATGGCACTTACTAACCTCCCCCCCCCCGTCCCAAATGGAACACTTCATGTGCACTTGCGGTCTTACGGACTTACAATGGCCGCCGCTCAGCGTGTCCGTTAAGTCCACGAGACCGTAGGGTGTCCCATTCCTCATTTTAGCGTTCAGAAGGGTGCTCGCGAGCGCCTCCTTTGCGGCCGTTATGCGCCCTCAATTCGCACTTCTGCCGAGCCTGCACTGGGGCGAGCTCCACAGCAGACTTCTACCCGACAGTCAAAGCAGCATTACGTCATGAAAGTGCGGACTCAGAGGAAGATCGCGAGGGTTTAGGGTGCCATTTGGGACAGTGCCTCTGTCTCCACTGGGCTCTGCCCACTTTTCCAGCATTTTTCAAATATTGCTAGTGGGTGGAGTTAGGCTCTGACCAGGGGTTTAGTTACCCTTTAAACAAACGTTAAAACAATCAAATCAAACATCAAATGTAAATTGTAAAAATAAAACCTAATTTGACAAAAGTGTAAAAAATGTAACCTGAAAAAAAAAAAAAAAAAAACACTTATTTTAATTCAGCTATAGTTCCCTAGGTAACATTTATCTTTATCATTTAATTTAACTTAATTACAAAAATAACGGAAACTAAGACTTAAAATAATAATAATAATTAAAGACACAAAATATTACTTCACCTTTAACAAAAATAAAAAGTAAAAACAGTTAAAACTGAAAATGTGAAATAAAACTATTCAAAACATTAATACAAAATCTAATAGCATCGCATTGATACTAAAATGACATGGATAAAATTGTACGGACCGCAAACTTCTCTTCCGTCCTTTCCTATATCTTCATTGTCCTTGTTTATTTCCTCTTCTAGCTCTCGCACTTCCTGTTTGTCCTTCTGAGAGCAATTCAGAACGTGTTGATCATGTTACGGGTCACCACACACTGCGTCAACACTACCATGGCCTAATTACTCAGCTGTGGCCCAAAGACAAGGAGCGTTGTGATGTGCAAGCCAAACAGAGGAGCTGTAAAGTAGGCCAGCCGGTTTCCGTGTTTGAAGAGCAGTTTAAAATCACATTCCTGTGAATAAGCAAGCGCAAGGTCTTGATTTGAGTGCTATTTGCTATTGCTCATACCTTGAACAAAAACCTGACCCATGTTTGTGCTACAGATATGACTAAGACCTCAAATAATGTGCTGTTTCTTTTATATTCCCTTCGAATTTAGGAATGTGCACTGGCACATTAAAAATAATCCGAGCCATGAGTCTTTTGACTTTGTCCAACCTCAAGTACCACTCATATTTCTTTCATAAAAGGTAAAAATCTAGTTAATGGCTGCACTGGCTGTCAGCTATTGGTCATGATGTGATATAAATGTATCCGTGCAGTCTAATTCTTTTCACCTATACGGGTCTGATTAATTGTGTCCTAGTTCTCTCGCAGTCTCACGTTGTCAGAGAATAAAAGGTGTTTATACAGGCGTGGGCATTGAGGGTGATGGGGCTGTTAACGTTTTAGCTTACTATGCTAAATTTCAGCTTATTAGTAGTTCCTCTGCAGGATTTTACCCTTCTCTCTCACCCATTTTTTCTCTCTCTTCATATTCTGAGTAAATTAGTCATTACCTCTGAGATATTATGCTTGCAAAATGGGACAGTTTTAGGCCATAGCCAACTGCTTCTGGAGGGGGGGGGGGGGTGCAGACAAAGCTGATTTATTTCTCCCATTTGGGAGATTGACTGCTGTCCCATGCTAAACCTTATGTACGGACTCATTTTCAAAGAGGATACATTTTAATAGTAATTTCCCAAAGTAGCATTATATATTTAGTTTTCTGTACATTCAGTTATTATTGGAGTATGTATTACAAGAAAATAACATGTCAGTCTTTCTACTTCAAATTGTCATTTTTAATAAATCAGTGTGTTATTTGAAAATAGTTTGAGACTAACATTTAGTTTGTTTGTTTGTTTTTCCTTTTTTTATTCTTTATATATATATATATAATTAATTTATTTATTTATTTAAAAAAAGAAGAAGAAAAAGAAGAAGGAAAGAAATTTCGCTTTGGCCACTAGATGAAATAAAATGTTTAAATATATTTTTTTTTAAAGAAAATACTTATGTACGTAAATAAATAAATACACAAAACACAAAAAGCTCATCTAAAACTTAAACAAAAATAAAAATTAAAACAATACAATAAAATCTTATTGAAAATATGAATAAATATTACAGTTGCACTAAAATAGCACCATAATAACCTTAATAATATAAAGGCCCCTTTTAAACACTCCAAAGTAGGTGGCTGCATGAGAAAATCATTGTTAAAACATCATTGTTTATTGTTCCCATCAACAGCTGTCATTTGAGATTTGGGTTGCCGTCCTGGTAAATCCTCTGGATATTGTCTTGTAACCCCGTTAAAGAAGAAGAGCAGGGTTGTTTGACTCAACATTAAATAAAAGAGAATAAAAAAGCCCTGTCATGCTTGATATTTTTGGAGTGCTTTTGATGTTCTGGGTCAGCCTTGGAGAAACCTCAGCAAAAGATCTGGAACATGGTAGAGCCAGCGATGCAAGCAGAGTGTTTATCCAGCTTCTGGCAAAGTACTGTGTAATAATCTCACTTTCAAAGAGAGGCAATAATGAACAAGGTGGTAATGTCGGGCAGCAGTCAAAATAAAGGATAAATGTAACAGAGGCAGGTAGAGTGAAAGATGGTTGATAAACAATAGAAGTGTAGAATGAAGCAAAACTTTGGATGTGTCCCTCAATAATCTTTTAATATGCTGCTTATTGATAACAAGTAAGGTAGTTGTTGTACGCTTAGGTAATAACACAGCCAATATGCTAGTACATAGTAACATGCAAGCAACTAGTTAGTAGTGAGAATTGGTCCCTAAACTGAGATGGATTGGAAAAACAACAACAACAAAAAACACCCATATAGAATTCACATTAAGGAGCAATAAAATAGCACACTCAAACTAAAATGGTTGCAGTTCACGATTCCTTTGTACTACAGGCTTAATAAAACCCATGTTCTCTTTTGAAAGTAGACTACTAGAAGTTTTATTCAAGAGTCAGAATTCAAATCATAAAGTGAAACTAAACTACCGTTCAAAAGTTTGACGTCAGTGAGAGAGATATATATGTAAGTGAAAGAAAAGAATACTTTTATTCAGCAACGATATTTTAAATTGATCAAAAGTGGCAGTAAATACATTTTTAATGTTACAAATAAGTTTTATTTAAAATAATGCTGTTCTTTTGAACTTTCTATTCAACAAAGAATCCTGAAAAAATGTGTTTCATAACTATTGACTGTTGACTTGAGCAGCAAATCATCATATTAGAACGAGTTCTGAAGGATCATGTGCAAAGCCGATCCTCCCTATACGCAGAATACGCAAGCTGCTTAGGGCCCCCGAAACACCAGGGGCCCCTTGCTCTCAAAGTTTTTTTTTTATTTGAATAATTTTTTATTTGGCCAGCAGCTATGAAAACATGAATGATAATTTATTGTAATGCGGTGCTCCTGTGACCCTTTCCACGCGGAAATCATTCAAATCATGTAACGTGAATATCGTAAAGTCTCTTGCTAGAGACTAAAAAAACGAGTTGAAAGCATAGCGAGCCATGGAAGAGGCAGTTTCTCGAGCTAACAACCCAACCCCTGCCCGGTCGACACAGTTTTGTGTAGGGCCCCCAGAAGTCTAGGATCGGCTCTGATCGTGTGACATTGCAGACTCGCATAATGATGCTGAAAATACATTTTAAAATATATTACAATATACTGCAAAGCATTTATTTTAAACGGGAATAAAAATCTCAACATTGCTGATTATGTTGTATTTTTGATCAAATAAATGCAGCCTTGGTGTGCAGAAGAAACATCTAAACTCCATTTAACATCTTAACTCCATTGTATGGTAGTACGCATTTTTTAATTTTATGTAGACAATGTTATTGGTGCTTCCCAGCTTTATGCTATAGTATTGATGTCCGTTGCCATGTGGTTGCTAAGGTGTTTTGAGTGTTTTCACTCATTGCTGTGCATTTGCTAAAGTGTTTTGTGGTGAAGGTTAATACTTGGGGTTAGGGATTTGAACAAACCCCATAACCGAACATATGAGAAAAAGCGAAATTGGTCAGACTATGCTTGGTGAATTTTCATAGTACCAGCGTATCTGAGTGGAAGGCAGTTATTGCTGTGGTGGAAAGGAGTTTATAGTGGACGGGGGATTTACCCTATGTTCTAGTAATCCTGGTGGTCTTTTCATGTCTCTTTGGCACAAGAACGGCATGCTCATAGTTGTGGCACAGACTGTGCCCGGGCTTTCTGCCACAGTGAAACATGGCTCCACCAACTGCCTCATGCTCACAGTGTTATTTTTGGGTGCTGCTTGTCCAAAGATTCATGTGCATCCGTGACCTGATACTGTATATCAAAGAGAGCTGAAGCACAACATGACACCTGCCTCAGCTCAGCAGACCTATTGACTCCGTTGACCATGACTGTAAAAATCTGGGGGAAAGTTATAAAATGCACTTGTGTGTCAACATTTCTTTTGAAATAAAGAGTATGTTGATACTGACACTGGTCTTGTAGAGATCCAACATATGTGGAGGAATAAGCGTTCCACTTTCATCAAAGTGCAATATCTTTAAATAACCTTTCCAATGTCAAGTCACTTTGCTGTCACTGTGAGTAATGGCTGCTGCATTTAAGGCTGGACATGTCAAGTACTTTAGTGATGGAAGATGAGTTTGTATGTGATTGATATTGCCATATTTTTTTTGTTTTCAGGACGGAGAGATTCCAGGGTGGCTGATGAACCGTGAAACACAAGAGAAATGTTGTTTCAGGCCAAAGGACACCTTGAACATTTATTATTTAATGGTGTAAAGACATTTAAATGCAAAAACACATTACTTCCGCTCCTATGATGCATTGCGAATGATGTGGAAGCCATATACAGGTGCATCTCAATAAATTACAATGTAGTAGAAAAGTTCATTTATTTCAGTAATTCAACTCAAATTGTGAAACTCGTGTATTAAATAAATTCAATGCACACAGACTGAAGTAGTTTAAGTCTTTGGTTCTTTTAATTGTGATGATTTTGGCTCACATTTAACAAAAACCCACCAATTCACAAATTAGAATATGGTGACATGCCAATCAGCTAATCAACTCAAAACACCTGCAAAGGTTTCCTGAGCCTTCAAAATGGTCTCTCAGTTTGGTTCACTAGGCTACACAATCATGGGGAAGACTGCTGATCTGACAGTTGTCCAGAAGACACTGCTGATCATTCCAGAAGATCATTGACACCCTTCACAAGGAGGGTAAGCCACAAACATTCATTGCCAAAGAAGCTGGCTGTTCACGGAGTGCTGTATCCAAGCATGTTAACAGAAAGTTGAGTGGAAGGAAAAAGAAGAAAAAAATGCACAACCAACCGAGAGAACCGCAGCCTTATGAGGATTGTCAAGCAAAATCGATTCAAGAATTTGGGTGAACTTCACAAGGAATGGACTGAGGCTGGGGTCAAGGCATCAAGAGCACCACACACAGACGTGTCGAGGAATTTGGCTACAGTTGTCGTCAGAGGCGTCTTACCTGGGCTAAGGAGAAGAAGAACTGGACTGTTGCCCAGTGGTCCAAAGTCCTCTTTTCAGATGAGAGCAAGTTTTGTATTTCATTTGGAAACCAAGGTCCTAGAGTCTGGAGGAAGGGTGGAGAAGCTCATAGCCCAAGTTGCTTGAAGTCCAGTGTTAAGTTTCCACAGTCTGTGATGATTTGGGGTGCAATGTCATCTGCTGGTGTTGGTCCATTGTGTTTTTTGAAAACCAACGTCACTGCACCCGTTTACCAAGACATTTTGAGCACTTCATGCTTCCTTCTGCTGACCAGCTTTTTAAAGATGCTGATTTCATTTTCCAGCAGGATTTGGCACCTGCCCACACTGCCAAAAGCACCAAAAGTTGGTTAAATGACCATGATGTTGGTCAGCAAACTCACCAGACCTGAACCCCATAGAGAATCTATAAATGGTTTTAATTATTTTAAATCTTTTGCTGTAGTGTGTCAGTAGGAAATATCAGTTTACATTTCCAAACATTAATTTTGCCACTAATTGTAATAATACAGTGAGATTTTTGGTTCACAATGAGTTTGACAACAGCCAGATCTGATCTGATCATCATCTGGAATGACATGAAGAAACAGAACAAACTGAGACAGACTAAATCCAGAAGAACTGTGGCAACGTCTCCAAGACGCTTCAAGAGACCCTCCTTAAAAAAATAAAAGGAAAAAGAAAACTTTGATTGGTTGAACAATGATTGTTGTTTATTTTATTTTATCTTATCTCTTTGCTATGGGGAAAATGCATGTACTCTACTATTGACAGCAGCATTACTGAAAGCAAAGATGTCACAAGTGGATGTTAGAATTAGCATTTGCCCATATTACAACATGCATGTTTCAGCATTAATTAAAGACAAGAAGTGACAACAGAGGAGATTAGAAATGGCAAATTGTGATTCGCGAATTGCATACTGATGGAAAAATAATGCATATTAAGCAGGAGGAAAATAACAACACATGTTATGAACTGGCTTTAGTACACTGGGATTTATAAAGGAGGAAAAACAGCAGAACAAAAAAGGAATAAAGGGATTTAGGAGTGACTGGCAGAGGCAGAAATGAAAGATGGCTTTCACACAAGACAAGATGATTGACTGGCAGTTTTACACACTGCTGCACACCAACCCAGATGCGGCTCTTAAACCTCCTCTTCACTCAATCACCCCTTCATTCTCTCTCTCCTCTTCTTTCTCTTGCAGACGTTAATCCACCTTGTGCCGTCATGACTGATACTAACCAGCCAATCAGAAGAGGCCTCTAGGTGGGGCTTTATGTTGCATGCGTCAGTGCATTGTGAAAGAGTGAAAGGTGAGCACAGAGTACAAATGTTCCCCACCAACCCTGTGCTTTTGGGCTCCCCTATGCCCCCCCCCACCGAGCTAAGAAAAAATACAGTAAACTCTCAGAAACACAGATAAAAAAAGCTGTTACCGGGGAGGTACCCTTTCAAAAGCTACTAAAATGTATCATTTAGGTACTTTAGGTACTAATATGTACTTTTAAGGTAATAATATTTACTCTTAAAGTAGGTATATTATGAAAAATCTATTATCTTTTGTTTCAAACACATGATAAAAATATACATTACTGAAATATACCCTAGATGTATATGAACCTTTTCTCAGAACCTTTTGAAAGGGTACCGTATCTCTCTCTCTCTCTCTCTCTCTCTCTCTCTCTCTCTCTCTCTATATATATATATATATATATATATAGAGAGAGAGAGAGAGATAGACAGATAGAGACAGAGAGAGAGAGAGAGAGAGAGAGAGAGAGAGAGAGAGAGAGAGTAAAACGATATAAAAATGTTCACTGGTAGCCATGCTGCTGTTTTTAAGTGAGTAACCGGCAATGATTTAAAATTAAAATTTGATTTTTTTTACAATCCATATCATATTACTACATTATAATCAATATTTTATATAATAAAACATATTACACAATCTGATTTCAAAGTAATAATCCTGATTAATCAGGAACACATACATAGGTCTACCTGTATGTTAATGAGAAGAGATGGTTGTGTGCTGGATTGAACTTTATATCTCAGCCAAGTCAAATTCCATAATATAAATTCAATTCTGTTATAAAGGGGTTATTTTGTATCTGTTGTCTGTTTGATGGATTTGGTGACAACCCATTTAGGGAAGTTATCTATTGAGAAGGATGGATGTGGATGAGAAAACCAAAAACAATGTCAAAGAGTTTCCAGCCTTATGTCTGCATCATTAAAAAAAACATTTTGATTAGCATCACATATTTTATCTGATCTGTAATAACTAAACTGATAGTCATGATAGTTATAGCTGCAATCATCATCATCCTCATCCTCAACACAATATTTATAGTCCTTGAGCAATTCAATTAAGCATGACTCATGAAAATGACATAAACTCAAATCTCATTATAAAATAGTGTGTAAATGTATTTAAACATAGCCTACGCTCTAAACACTTCATAATAACTTTAATTAAATAACCGAAAACATTATCTCTGTTAAATATTAACAGATCATAGTTCAAGTACATTCAAGCCGAATCTTTTAAGACAAAGGCTAGTTATCAAAGGGATTTTGTCACAATTTCTAGCTATAAGGTTTCAAATCAAAAAGTTTAAAGTTTAACTGTGTGGTTTATTTTCCATAAATATCAGTTGGGGCAAGTTATCACATTTTATTGGATATGTTATCACTTTTCAATGTCGTATTTCTTAAGTCTATGTTTGTACTGTTTTATTTTATTTTTATTAATATTATTTTATTGTTATGTATTTATTAACAGCAAATTGACTAAGTGTCTTTAATCAACTCTGTATTTAATTTTGTATGTTTGTTTGTTTTTGGGGAAATAATGGTGGACACATTCCATAGTTTTTCAGTGGCTATAAGACTACGATGTACAGTATCTACCTAAACTGATTTTTAGAAATAAACCTACCCGTTGGAATATTCACAGTAAAAGTGCAAAAGCTAGACCCGGTCTTCCCCATAAATCAAAGTTAAATTCCATATCTACTTGGATCTATATTAACGATCTCTTTAGAATTGTTTAAAGTAATAATGTTTTATGTCATTAATAAATCATATTATGGAGTGTTACCCATAACCTCTCCTTCATTTCCATGTAAATTTGCAGAATAAAGGTATCCTGTCATCGCCGCTGCCCACGCGCAGAGCTAGATTGCCCGCTGCAGGCAGAGCGCGGGAAGACAGGGCGCGGGAAGCGCGCGGAGCTTCACACGGAAGAATTTTCCTCAGCTGCCTTCAATGCAGATAAAACCAAACTGAATTTATACAGAGGAAAAATAAACATATTTATTGGATAGTTTCGGTTGTAATTTTGCCGTGTTAAGCCAAGGAACCCCGGACTCGCATTTTAACGAACGATGTGACATTTTCCAAGGAAAGATTAAAGAAGAAAAACTGTGCACAGCGGAACTGAATGGGACATTCAAAGCCTCAGAATAGTTCACAGATGAAGCTCAGAGTTAAATATCCTGTGACATTTCTCTGAACAACAAATCGGAGATGAGATCGCCCTATAACATAACGTTACATCGCCGATGAAGAGAGAGAGAGAGAGAGAGAGAGAGAGAGACACGGATGCGCGCGCGCTCCCGGTGCGGCACTCAGCGCGCTCAACAGCTCGTGCCTCCTCCATCCCAACCCTCTCCGCCAACGCCGTCTCTCCAATCTCTGCCCTCTCCCTCCCTACTCGCTTTTCTTAAAGCTCATTTCCGTGACGATCCGAAGCTTTTCTCCGGCACGATGAGAGACGCGAGCAGCGCAGCAGTGGGACGAACCGAACAGAACCGCAAGAAGCGGAACTGAGCTCCAGAACTGAACGAACCGGCATCATAAACAAACCTTTATAGAAAAAAAGGAGATTTCATTCAAATCACGTCTTCATCTTCTCTCTTCTTGGTATTAGACAGAGAGAGAGACCGAAAGAGAGGGAGAGAGATAGGGAGGAAGCACAGGGAATCTTTAAAGTCATCTTATTTCGGATGCTCCGGTGAAAAAAAGGTGAATTTTGATCGTTTCAGATGTTCACAGACTTTTTGGAGACGGGAGAATGACCTGGGTGATCTACAGAATAATCTCTGTATTTAATCAAATGATGCATTTATTTGTTTCTGATGTAACTGCGCAGACTGCTGTGCCAATCTCCCAGTTTTAAAGGTGCTTTAGCAAACGTATTTTTAGTAAAAATATATAAAATGCAGGTTTAATGTTAAGTTTTACATTGATATTTTTTATTATTGTTTGTGCGTAAAATACGGAGATATTTTCTTAAAGCGTTTCATTCCAATGCATGTTCTTTTTTTCTTTGTAGCCAACCATCCGAAGCAACCTGGGAACACCCGTCTCCAAACCCTGGAGATGTAAAGTTGGACACCACTAAAACCGAGTAGGTATCCGCCACTATATCGCTTGGGAATGGAAGGGCATTGGAATTGATTGCTAAAGCCAGGACACCAGAGAAGGGTGGGAGGAAAATACAAAGTGCGCTATTCATGGAAAAGTGCAGTCTCTTCTGGACGGAAAACAAGGATCTTTCGAGGGCTTTTGGTCCGTTTTTCCCCGTTTGAAATCCAAGAGATCCGCAGAGTGTGGCACACTCAGCAGCATTTGGCTCTGAGTTTCTCCACTGATCTGCTGATAACATCTGCGCTAATTAAGTGCATTCAGACTGTGGAAAGCAAATAACCTCCGTTACGCATTAAAGGTCTAATTGGCGTTTTGGCGACAGTCTTGGGATGCACCTGCCATTTTTTTATGTTAAGTGGATTCAGCGGTTGATTTGATTTAAGTATGCATTTATTTTTATTTCATGTTTTATTGATTTAATATTTTTGAGCTTTGCATGAACGTGGAAAGGGATGATTATTCAGAATTGACAAAAGTAATGTATCTTGTCATGCACTGTGTTTGTATGTGTGTGACAGATTTAGTGAGATGCAAAATAGACGGTTTCTAATGGTGATATGCATTAAACAGTTTAGATGTGCTTTGTTTCATTCGGTGGTTAAAACTAATTAGTGGTTATTATGCCTTTGAGTCCTATTTTTTGGGTGTAGTGCAAGCTATCATCGAGTGAAAGATGTCAAACCCATGATAATGCATGCTCTCTATCGTAAACATGTCATGATGTGGAAGGAGGAGGTGTTTGTTGTGTAGTTTATTGTGCGAAACGCTCAAAGCATTGCAACTGTCACTCGCTGTCTGAGCCTTCTCATCTGACTCGCTCTCTTTTTTCTGTGTTTTGTTGCAGTGCTGTGAAGTGGCTCTCAGCCTTAACTTCATCAGGACTCGGCGGAAGGATGCTGTGGTTTACCCTGCTAAGCACAATAGCTTTAGGATGGACTACGCCGATCCCTCTGTTGGACGAGTCGGAAGAAATAGATGAGCCTTGCTTTGACCCTTGCTACTGTGAAGTCAAGGAGGGTATTTTCCATGTCCACTGCGAGAGCAAAGGATTTACAAATGTCAGCCAGATCTCCCAGACGTGGACGAGACCCTTTAAACTCAATCTGGCAAAGAACTCCATGCGCAAGCTGTATTTTAACAGCTTTTTGCACCTCAACAATGCTGTGTCACTCAATCTGGGGAATAATGCGCTACAGGACATACATGTGGGCGCGTTCAATGGCCTGAGCATCTTGAAAAAGCTGTTTCTGCATGAAAACAAACTGGAGGTGTTCAGGAATGACACTTTTATGGGGCTGGAGAGCCTCGAGTATCTTCAGGCGGATTACAACGTCATCAAGAGAATAGAGAGCGGGGCGTTTCGCAACCTGCACAAACTCAGAGTACTTATTTTGAACGACAATTTGATACCCGTGCTACCCAATTTATTATTCAGGTCCGTATCTCTCACGCACCTTGACTTACGTGGCAACCGCTTGAGAATTATACCCTATAAAGGGACATTGGAATACATCGGTCGCAGCTTGATGGAGATCCAGCTAGAGGAAAATCCATGGAACTGTGTGTGTGACATTGTGCAGCTCAAAACATGGCTGGAGCGCATCCCCTACACGGCACTGGTGGGTGACATAACGTGTGAATACCCTTTTCATTTACACGGTAAGGACCTTCGTGAGATCAAGAGAAGTGAACTTTGTCCTTTAATTTCTGAAGCAGAGCTGGAGGCCAAACATGGCATTCCCAGATTACCGTTTAATAATGAAAATGTCTGGCCCACCAAGCCTTCGTCCATGCTGTCATCTTTTCATAACACAGCCTCCTCAGTAGAGTACAGAGAGAGACACGTAAAGCCGACTAAACGGCCCAGACCCACAAAAACACCACCCACTCCTCGTAGCATTTACCCAGGGCTGAATCAGCCTCCAATCGCTGCCTACCAGACCAGACCCCCTATACCAATCATTTGCCCGACAGGGTGCATGTGCAATTTACACATCAATGACTTGGGCCTCACTGTCAATTGTAAAGAGAAAGGCTTCCACAACATTTCTGAGCTGCTGCCACGACCACTCAACGCCAAGAAACTCTATCTAAGTGGGAATTTGATTCAGAAGATTTACAGGTCGGATTTTTGGAACTTCTCTAGCTTGGATTTATTGCACTTGGGTAACAATCGGATATCATATGTTCAAGAAGGCGCCTTTATGAACCTACCCAATTTGAAAAGCTTATACTTAAATGGCAATGACATTGAAAGGCTCACTCCAGGCATGTTTCGTGGTCTGCAGGTGCTTAATTACCTGTACTTCGAGTACAACGTCATTCGAGAGATCCTACCTGCCGCCTTCAGCCTCATGCCAAACCTGCAGTTGGTTTTTCTCAATGACAACCTGCTGCGCACTCTGCCCGTGGATGCTTTTGCTGGCACCTCCCTGGCTAGGCTCAACCTGCGCAACAACTACTTTCTGTACCTTCCAGTGAGCGGAGTCCTGGAGCATCTCCACTCTATCGTTCAAATCGACCTTCACCAGAATCCTTGGGACTGCTCTTGCGACATCATACCGCTCAAGCAGTGGTTCGAGAAGCTCAGCTCCGTCATTGTTGTGGGGGAAGTGACCTGCAAGACCCCGGACTTCGCTCTTGGCAAGGATCTGCGCTCCCTGGAGGCTGAGGTCATCTGCCCCGAGTTGAAATTCACCGCTTCTTCTCCAGTCCTGCCCAATGACATGACAGCCACCAGCGGCTCTGAGTTAGGACAAGCACCAGTGACGGGAGCTGTTCCGCTCTCTGTGCTGATTCTCAGTCTACTGATTCTCTTCATCTCCTCCGTGTTTGTGGCCGCTGGTCTCTTCGCATTCGTCCTACAGAGGCGAAAGAAACTTCCCTTCAGGAAGCGTCAGGAGGTGGACCTTACGGGCCTTCAAATGCAGTGCAAGATCTTTGAAGAGAGGCAGACCACCTCGCCTGAGAAGCCACCCGGTCACGTCTACGACTACATCCCCCATCCCGTTACTCAAATGTGTAACAATCCAATTTACAAACCACGAGAAGGAGAGATCGAGGGCGAGCAGTTTGCAGAAACCAAGGAAAATAACAGTAATTATCGAACTCTTCTGGAGAAAGAGAAGGAATGGACGATGGCTGTGTCCAATTCCCAGCTCAACACCATTGTCACCATCAATCAGTCAGGTGACATTGCAGGCTTTCACGAGAACGGAGTGCTTTGCCCTACCGTGATTGACAGCCAGAGACCGACCCCTACGGTGGGTTTTGTAGACTGCCTGTACGGCACCGTTCCCAAATTAAAGGACATGCACGTTGCACACGCACATCCCCCTGGAATGCAATACCCTGATTTACAGCAAGACGCCAGATTAAAAGAAACATTACTTTTCACTGCGGGGAAAGGATTCCCTGAGCAAACCCAAAGTGAATACCTTGAGTTAAGGGCAAAACTGCAAACCAAGCCGGATTACCTCGAAGTCTTGGAGAAATCGTATAGATTCTAATTGAATTGGAAACAAAAAATAGAGTAAACTCACTTACACAAACTCCCCCCTCCACACCCAAAAATAATACGTATCAAAAAAGAAGCATGGCAAAATTATATGTTTCACACATATACACATACACACTCTCACACACATTTCCCCCAAGTCGCTTTTGGAGGAAAGGCCATACTCAGATTCTTCAATAAAGTGCCTTTTTTTCAGAGTAGCCAGCAATGTTACCACCCATTATTTTTGTACGGAACAGATTTTGTTGTTGAACCTCCGGAGCGCCTGGCACAGTTTGTAGAATATTTGCAGTTTGCTGCATGCATTCGACTGCAGAAGGAGGTTGCCGAGCAAAAACTTTACCTGCTATAGAGATACAGCGACATATTACCCGTTGAGTGGTTTATTTAATTTTATATGCCGCAAAAGACAGAGTTCTATCTCAAAGACGCACCTGAGGATCAATATTTGTGAATATCTAATGACACTTCAAGATTTTATGGAGTTCAACGCACTTTCTTAAGAAAAATGCTTCTGGATACTATCACTAACAGCTTTTTAGGAAGCACTTTTAATGTTTTCTCTCTCTCACAAAGATTTGACAAAGTTAAAAATGTGCATATATTTATTCTGTAATTTCAGTGAAAGATTTAATTGTAAAGGTAATGTTAAATCAATGTATAGTGATTATGCGTCTGGTATAGCCTTCTTAATAAAAATGCAAAGTCTTAAATCAAATAAAAAAGGGTACCAATGCATACTGTTTGTGAGAAATAGATTTGACGTATTGGTATGGCGCTTCAAATGATAAATTATAAAATGCACATTAACCTATCAAGGTCTCACTGCTGCTAGGAGAGTCAGGTTTGACAGTCTGGTGTTCCTGCCTGTATATATGTGTCATCGATGGGTTTGGACAAGAAAAGGAGACCTTGATTTAGATTTGAGTCTTTCTGTGAGGTATGTTGTTATACCTGTCCACTGCTTACTAAATTACACAACATATTTAATGCAATGACACTTTTACATGTGTCCACAAGAGGGAGAAAGAGAGACACACTCGCATCATGTCAATAGACAAAATTGATGTTTGATTATTTGAGGGAAAACGCCATTTTTTTCAGGTATGATATACAACTTCGTGCAACATATAGCATTTGAATATAAATTCTGCTTGTGTGTGTGTGTGTGTGTGTGTGTGTGTGTGTGTGTGTGTGTGTGTGTGTGTGTGTGTGTGTGTGTGTGTGTGTGTGACATTATGTAGGTATGATATCAGTGTCCCAACGCTTCGTGCATCCTGTGACTAGGTGTAGGGTAGGTGTATAGCATATTTGTACAGTATAACCATTCTATGAAAGTGCGTGTGTGTGTGTGTGTGTGTGTGTGTGTGTGTGTGTGTGTGTGTGTGTGTGTGTGTGTGTGTGTGTGTGTGTGTGTTGGGGGTCATTTTAATGTTGATGCATTACTCAAGTGACATAATTACGTACTAGAAAGTCATCTGTCCAACAAAAACTGATTTTCTACTCCCCTTTGACAACGGCGTGGCTGTTTTTTAAACCAAATATGTTATATCTGTTTGCCTTTGCCAGTTCTATCCATAACCATTTACGACAAACATCGAAATACAGTTAATCTATTATAAAGTATAATTATTTCTCCTGAAGTTGTCAAGGATGCAGAATGGTCTTTCTTTATTTGTTTCGTCTCATTCAGCTGACTAGCGTAGCTTCTGTTTCCTCTGTTCAATAACACACAAAGAATTTTATTTATATTTTTTCCCTGCATTCATCATTTACCCAGCCTGTTTTGTCAATATTTCAATAAATTTTGCTTGGTCCATATTTAACAGCACTCCCTGTCGTGCAAATCTGTTTCACATCAATAATTTGTCCAAACATAGAGCCTTTATGCATTTTTTTCATAAATGATTGTTACTGTGGTGCCCTAAAGTGCATGCAAATGCTACCCTAACTGCGTTTCTGTCTTTCATGCATTCTCTTCAGAGCTTGTTTGATTCATTCTTCTGTAGAGTGAGAGGTGTAACTTTTGTAAGTGAAGGTGTCATTCAGAGATTGTGTGGTGATTGCCAACGCTGCTGTCTGGATTCTTCACTGTAATGAAGAACCTCTAAGGGACAGTAATGGTCATAGGGACAATGTCACCTTGCTGTGGATTACATCTAGGTTGTCCTTGTCTCTATATTTCAACGTAATGATCTTACTCTATTTTTTGCTAAAGGGTAGCAAAGGTAATGATGTATGATGTCGGTGTCATCAACAGAGTTCATTTTTGAATGAATGATGTTCTAAGGGTTGACCTGGACAAAATATATAATTAGAACAGTCATTCTTGTTTTGGGTACAATTCATTTTATTATTGTTTTTTTTAAATAGCCTTTCTTTTTGACTGCACTAATCAATGTAATAGGCAACTTAAAAATTAATTATCTAAATGGAGACATTTTGTTCTTTTTAGACATTATCTAAAAAAGCACAATTTAAAAGACGCCAGGAAAGTCCAAGCCATGTTATGACTGTAGATACATATCCCAGTCAGATCAACTTTGCTGTTATGTTGTGCAGGTTTTGGCTATACAATTTAGTGCTATAGATTTTGTTCATGCCATGTTATTGGTGTTCATTCCATGCAACTTGCATGTGTGTTTATTTTCTAGTTTTCCCCACATTTTGCAGTTTAATACATCCCCCTGAGGTTAATCTTGGCTTGTTAGAGCCGTGCTTGGTAAATGATCAGATGGTTGGGGTTTATGTAATCTATACGTGACTTATGTCAGCAAACTGTTGCTCATTTGTAGTATCGAACGATTTCCTACATCAATATCATCGTTTTGTTTGTGGCTTGGTCCTGGCGAACCATCGACATGGTGTCTCTCTGCCGTCGTTGGCTTGCTTGTGTGTTGCTGTGGGGGTTTGTTGTGATGCATTCTGGGAGACGCAGCACTGAATCTGCATTTCACTTAGATTCTTCCTCTTTATGGTTTGTTCTTGGGCTTTTCAAAGGGCTTAATTAGCTAAAAATGATCAAAACCCAAGGTGGATTGAGGGGGGAAATTACAAAGTAAACGGGGGAGGAAGAAAGACTTGAATTTAAACAGGCCAAGCATGCAGTTCTGCATGTAGAATCAGATCTTCTTGAATATACCAAAAACTGAAACTGGATTTTGGAGTTGTTGGAGTGCAATTGATCAAAGACCTTCAATCAATATGAAATATGCAAGTGTGCCTGGGTTATATGACTTGTCATATTTCTACAGTGATTCCAGAAAGTGACACATAAGCCACTGACATTAAAATTGCATTGCATTAAACAGAAAATATTAAAGCAACTTGAATCTGGGATGTAATGAAATGTTTTTCTTCATTAATTTCATTTTTCTTTATCATTTTTGCTCAGTGTCTTTTAATAAGCTGGTGTTTTGATGATTTTTATTGGATATATGCAGTCAGTTCAAGATTAGTCGCGTGAACAACTATGAACTTGTTTCATTTATTACAAACAAAAAGTGTTGAAAAGGCATTCAGACATTTCAAATGGTGCTTAAGTGCCCTTTCTAGGGTCTCTGTATATGTATGTACATTCCTGTTTGAGATATGTAAATTATTTTCATTACTGTGGCAAGTATTTGCTAGCTTTTCAGAATAGTGAAGATGGCTTCAGAGCCCGAGGGAGTAGAGAATGTCTAATGACTCGTGGCGGTGCTGAAGGTTGCTGTCCGAGGTGCTGAAATCACTTTGCATGCGACTGGAATAGAAATCAACTCCAGCTCTGTCCTTAGACTTGTTCTGTTTTGAAGTCTGATTTTAAATTAGAATGTTGACCTGCTAAAATTATTCATGTGAAGTCTTGCATTTTCCATTACCAAACAGCATTTATTTCCTCTGAATTAGGAACCGAACTGAAAGGTTTCAAATCCTATTACACAGTATTAATAATGCAAATGACTTCAATGCATGTTTATTAGAGGAATCAGATTTTGTGTAATTTACTGTATATGCAAACAGTTTTTTTATGTGCGTGTATGTATTCAATTACCCATTTATTCAGTGCAGAGGTGCAATAAGTCAGAGCTGATAGACATCAAACCTCCCCATGTGAGAAGCCGTTCACATGTCTTGTCTACGCATGTGTGAGCTCAGTTTAAAAGAGGAGAGAGACAGTAGGAGGGAGACAGAGGATTGAATACCGTGCTGGTGAAAAATCTCTCCCTGAATTTCGTTACAATTGCAAACATTGTGTTAGACAGCATTGTGTTCAGGCTGATGTTTAGGTGTGAGCAGACAGCAGTTTTCTCTCTCTTCTTTTGTCTCGTGGTTTTCTTTGCAGCTCGTTCATGTAGGACAAAGAATGAGAGCACAGATAAATGGAGAGAAGTGGGGGGTGTCACCAGCGTGTACTGTATCTACGGCAGAAGCAGTATAAAAGCATCCACACATACCTTTCTGGATTCTACTGCTGTCGTAGGGCAGATGTTACTGATGCTGTGCCATCGTACATTTTTTATTTTTAAAATGAAGAGTTCGCTCAAAAAAAATACAAATCTAAAAATGTAATTACGTTCAGGTCATCCAAGATGTAGATGGGTTTGTTTCTTCATGGGAACAAATTTGGAGAAATTTAACATCACCTCAGTTGCTTACCAATCGAACCTCTGCAGTGAATGGGTGCCGTCAGAATGAGAATAATCAGAATAATCCACAAGCAATCCAGTCCATCAATTAACATTTATGAATAAAAAAGCTGCATTTTTGCAAGAAACAAATCCATCAAGGCATTTTTAACTTCAAACTGTTGCTTCTGGCTGAAATGCAAGCCATATATCCATAATATTTCTTTATCCGGTGAAAAATTAATCTCATCTGAATTGAGAGAGAAATATGCACACATCGTTTACAAGTGAAAACAGTTGATCCAAAACAGTTCTAAACAAATAAGTGGGTGGATTTTGATGTGAGAAGATAACAGGAGATTTACCTTTACACTGGAGGAAGCGTTATTGTGGTTTATGGACTGGTATTTTAGCCGGAAGCAATATTTTGAAGTTAAAAATGTCTTAATGATGGATTTGTTTCATAAAAACACACATCGTTTTGTTTCACAAGGCAATACTTGATGGACTGGAGTGGTGTGGATTACTTGTGGATTATTTTGATGTTTTTATCAGCTGTTTGAACTCTCATTCTGACGGCACCCATTCACTGCAGAGTGAATTGGCGAGCAAGCGATGTAATGGGTAATTTCTCCATATCTGAGGAAGAAACAAACTCATCTACATCTTGGGTGTTCTGAGAGTGAGTAAATGTTAGCAAATTGTCATTTTTGAATGAACAATTTCTTTACTACAACTCAAATCTATAGCTAGACAGACAGATGCTCATTTGCGTGCCGAGGTGGTGAATTTTCCTGGAAATGTTCTGATCGCATTACCAAGTGCTCTTCTGCTGTAATGCATCAGAGAGGTTGGTGTGAATGCTGGAAAGAGGTTGCTGTGTACTGTATTGTAGTAGGCAGTTAACTTCCTTTGGCTCTCGGAGCTATTAGAATGCACCTCAGAACGGTACAGACACAGCTGAGTGTATCGATCCAAGCCGGCAGCGCCTGCCACCGCTCGATAGAAGTATCTATGCAAGCACTTGATTGTGACTCTATGCGTGTGCACATTCTTCTCTGTAATGTAAGTGCTTATGGTGGGGGTGATGGGAAACACTTGAATCTATGCATATGAGTTGGAAACATTGAGTTAGAGTTTTGCGCTTTATTCCACATGTAATGTTTTGGCTGTATTCGTGAGTGGCTTAATGAT
The DNA here is from genome assembly GCA_027422405.1 of Ptychobarbus kaznakovi. NCBI lineage: Eukaryota > Metazoa > Chordata > Actinopteri > Cypriniformes > Cyprinidae > Ptychobarbus > Ptychobarbus kaznakovi. The sequence goes on along the minus strand of CM049809.1, from coordinate 2,140,298 downwards.
GGCAGTTTTGCATAAGCAAGGTCACTTACATCATCTGTCACTGGGTGATGAAACCCACATCAATCAATGAGGCATTTCCTGATTTTATACCAGCAAACCCTTTCATACCTGCTTAATGCAAATCAGAGCATTGTTTATTTACATTTGCGTGCGACAGCTGCACGTCGCGCATCATTAATGAGTGCGCCGCTGACATTTACTCCTCGAATCTGGCACTGTTGACTTCCTCTAGACTGCTAACATGCAGCCAATACACAAAGAGGAAGTGCTGTGTGCTTGTGTGCTTTGTATGCACTTGTGTTTTTAAATGGTTTTGTGCACACACATTTAGGATTATTTACAGAAACAACTCACAATGGCCATTTGTATGTTGTTGAAAAAACTTTTATTCACAGAAGTGTGATTCCCATGCCCAGGTCATATTTACACCTAAAATTGAAATGAAAACAATTGCATAATGTTTTATTTTATTTATTTTATTTATTTTATTTTATTTTATTTTATTTCATGTTCTTTCTTTCTTTCTTTCTTTCTTTCTTTCTTTCTTTCTTTCTTTCTTTCGTTTTTTTTTGTAATTTAGTCATTCTTATTTTCTGAAATGGGATGGTACTGAAATAATTGAATGTATCATGTAAACATTGTGTTTTTTAAGTAATTCAGTAAATACTGCCACAATGCATAAATATCTTAGAATTGTAATTACATACCTTTTTGGATTTTTTTATATTTTGGGGAAAATATGTATAATATATATATATATATATATATATATATATATATATATATATATATACATTTATGGATATTCATAGTATTATATATATACATTATTATATATCATAAAAAATAGAGACAGGATACATTTTCACAAGGATTTTTTCCGTCTTTCTTTCTTTTGCTCTTTTTTTTGTTTTATTTTTTTTGTTGGGGTGATGACAGACACAGTCTTGACAGGATTAGTCAGATTCACCCAGAGGGAGATGCGTGTGTGTGTGTGTGTGTGTGTGTGTGTGTGTGTGTGTGTGTGTGTGTGTGTGTGTGTGTGTGTGTGTGTGTGTGTGTGTGTGTGTGTGTGTGTGTGTGTGTGTGTGTGTGTGTGTGTGTTTGTCTGCACGCATTGCAGTTCTATAAGTGAATGGATCATAAATCCTAAAATAACTAGTATTAAGGCTGTGCTAAAAAGAGCTGCTTAATTTAAAAAAAATGTGTTAAATTATGGTGTAATCAGTTCTGGTTCAGCCCAAGTCATGCAGTCAGACCTTATTGATGTTACGTTCTGTGTTCACTTGATTCATGCAGTAAGGGCTAACAGTTCTGCTCTGAAAACCTGCAGGGTTAATTAACACAGAATCACTCATATTTCATCCTTTTCATTATTACCTTCATAAAAGCTATTCCAGAGGAAAATGTTATTGCTCTTTCAGATCTCAGCAGACGTTCTGGAGATATCAGGTGTGTTTTATTTGAAGGGGTCTTTCTCAGAATATCTGAGGAGCAGGTGACTTGAGCAGAAATCTCCATTTGCTCTACATTTAATCTCGCTGATGTATAGGACAGTATAGGGATATTAAAGTTATATTCTCATTTGTTTTTTTCCTTCTCACAGTCTGAGCTGAAATGACTTATAGTGTGTACGTGGCTTCTCTTTTGTGAATATCAGGTTTCTCCAGCAGCCACTACTGTGACGTCAAAATTGTAAGATATTATTATTATTTTTTTTCAGTTCTGAAATGTTTGAGTACCTCTACACTGAGCAACCCAACGTCCTCTCTTTTACATTGTAACCCACCATTGAAGCAGAAAACACTATGTAAACAAGCAGCTGAATACTTGTTTTCTGTTTTCAAGCTCTAAACCGTTCTCATCCATTTTCAGCGTGGACTTCATCCATGTGAAGTGCACAAACATCATAATTCTGTAAATGGATGTTGTGCACTTACAGTCGAGAGTGTTTCCAGAGCTCTCTGGTTCTGAAGCACTTTCAGGAAAGATCTGTTATTGCAGATACAACAGCACAGTCAAACTGAACATGGCTCTTTATACCGAAAGCTTTAGATGTTCTTTCTCATAATGCAAAAACAACCATCGCTAAACTAAATTCATAAATGTGTTTGCTGCCGTTTTGGAGTTAAGGTTAATCTGTTCAATATGAAAACACAGGAGTTATTTGTTTAACTATATAAAACAGGAAATGATGTTGTTGTGTATTTAATGAATAATCCATGTGATTTTTGTGTTTTGTGCACACAAGTACAGTGGCCCCGATACATTTTTGAAACCTAAATGTCATTACATTAGAAGAAATGTTACAATGCAAACATTTTTTTCCCTGTAATTAATCATCTGATACAATGACATTCATGCATCATTTTTTGGGACTGCTTTGCATTGTAACACATTTAGTTTGAATTACACAATAGTTGTTTGCATTCATCACATTCCTGTGGCAGAAATGTGCAAAAAATCTGAATGGACCATTTTGTCCTTTTGGTCACGTTACAGATTATTATTAATTTATTCATTCTTTTTTTAATTAGCGAGTGTTTCTTTTATTCTCAGGATGTTGTTTTCACAACACAATGTGTGTAAATGGGAGCAGAGATCAGGCGTGAGACTGCAGCCGTCTGTCAGGTTGTGTCATGTGTGACTGAATTTACCCCCCGTCCATTCAGATCGAGCCAGTGACTCATTTCTGCAATAACTCACAATGATGACCTTTCATAAATGGCTAAATATATCTCGGTTTGATGGAGCGTTTAAAAGAGAGATCACTAACAAACAAGTATTGTAGAAGGTGCACCCTCCTCTTGTGATAATTACAAAAAAAAAATCATTTTGACACAGTGATATTATTTTGATGGAAATCAAGTGCATTTGTTTCCTAATTATTTTTGATTGTATTGCAATCTCATTCACATAACCTTAAAGGGGAATTTGTTTGTTTGCTTGTAAGTTTTACAGTTTCACATGCAATTTGCTTAACTATCAAAATTATGTTAAAAAGCAGAAAAATGTATGTTCCTAAACATATGATATCTAATCAATGCAGATATTAATCATATATGTGAACCTGGACCACAAAACCAGTCTTTAGTGTTTTTTTTTTTTTATTTAGATGCATACATCATCTGAAATTTAAATAAATAATCTTTCCATTGATGTATGGATCGTTAGGATAGGACAATATTTGGCGAGATACAACTATTTGAAAATCTGGAATCTGAGGGTGCAAATAAATCCAAATATTGAGAAAATCATCTTTAAAGCTGTCCAAATGAAGTTCTTAGCAATGCATATTACTAATCAAAAATGAAGTTTTTATAGATTTATGGTAGGAAATGTACAAAATATCTTCACTCATACAATGTATTTTTGGCTATTGCTACAAATATACCCCAGCGACTTAAGACTGGTTTTGTGGTCCAGGGTCATATTATAATTCTTCAGAGTTTGCAACCCCCTGCCCTACACAGAAAAGGGTTCTTGATAAGAAGGTTTTTTTGCAAATAAGCTTCATTTTAAAAAATTATTACAAGCTAGTCAAATAATGCTGATGACAACATATACAGGTTGCATGGCATGCCCTCATCTTCAAAATCCATGAACAATTTGCTTTGTGTGGTGAATTATTGACTGTAGAGAGCATGACAGTATAGAAATATGACATAATAATAAAGTATGTTCATTTGGTAAATCATTATGCATATTGCCATGGAAACCACAGTTGCCAAGTCCACGTATTATACGCAACTTTGGGCTTCTTTTTTTGTAAAGTTGCGTGAAACAATTCTTGGTCGCAGGTTGCAGTTTTTATGGCTTATTTAAAAAAATACGATTGCTTGTTGGGGAATTCTGACAAGCAACTTGATTTATTTATTTATGTCCGCCGTATTCTCCAATGCATTGATTGACACTCTGTCTGCTCGCAGATAATAGCAACCAGAGCAATAATAGTGCTGTAGCGTAATTTGCCAAATGTTCCGCCCCCCAATTAGAGAAAAATCACATTCTGAAAGAAGACGCATGGCGCTGTAATCCAAGCGATGATAGAAGTAGACTTAGAGGAGTGGAATGACTTTCTTTTAGCCTAATTTTTACAATGTATTAATTTGAAATGTATTAATTATCATGGACTGTAATAAAAAACAAGAAATAATATCCTAATACTAAGAGTAAATACAATAATAAAGTATGGCAAGATGTCTTAAAATGTATTTCTTTTTTAACATTTAAACTTAGACTGCATTATTAGATTAACTTTTGACTTCATGAATACACATAAGTGACAGCTTAATTATGTTTTTAATCTTTTTTTATAATCTTTTTTGATAATAGTATATAATATATTTTTCTTTCATTTTTAATATAATATATATTATAATTTAATGTAATTGCAAGAAAGAAGTCAGAATTGTGATATAAAAAAATCCAAACTGTTTAATGAAAAGTCACAATTATTTTTTGTACGATTGGTGAACACAAGCTTCGGTATATTGGTGGTAATGTTAATAAATGTCAGTTTTAAAGTCATTTTTGTTTGCAGTCTTGTGTTAGATGTCCAGAATGTGTCCTGAACCAAACCCATTTGAGTAGCACAGATCCAGCTCACTTCTTCTGGCTCTCTGGCTCTCTCTGAAGGCTGATGGGATCAGTGTGTGGACAGTGAGTGTATCTGTCTGGGGTGATTCATGACTCCAGGCCTTCCCTTCTGACAGCCTTCCTCTGCCATTTCTCTCCATCTCTCTTTCTCTCTCTTTATCCTGACAGCAGGACTTTCTGAGCGTGCCTGGACACAGAGCACCAACATTTCCGATGCAGCCTGTGGCCGCGGGGTCAGCCAGCACCCACCGATCCCGCCGTGCTCCGCCTGCCTGATCAGCCTCTGTGTGTGTGTGTGTGTGTGTGTGTGTGTGTTTAAGTGTGTTTCACTCACCATCTGCTTTTCTCTTCCTCTAGTTCTCCTCACTTGCCTTTCATTTCAAGAGAAACTGATTTTTTCCATAGCATTTTTCGTGTGCGATCCCTTTGATATATGTGTGTGTTTGCACAATTCTGTGTCAGCACAAGGTTTTTTACTCTAGAACACGGATAGCTGAAATCTCTGCTGTGTTTGCATACGTGTGTGTTGTGCGTGTCTCAGCACACCTCCATGTAGTTCCAGTTAATTTACTGCATGAGAAGCACAGATAGCATTTATTTATTTATTTATTTATTTATTTATTTATTTATTTATTTATTTATTTATTTGTCTATGTATACATACTATATTTTATTTATTGCAAATATTCTATAATATAATTTTTCTGTATCCTTTTTTATATAAATATATATATATATATATAGTTTTTTTAAATTATATATATAAAAAATTCACAAAAACTAACAAAAAACAAATCACATTAGTATTGTTCCATTAATGCAATTGATTTTGTGGATGCACGGCTTATGAAGCATCATTGAAACACGGCTATGACATATAACTATACCATTGATTTTAACAGAATCAAGATTGGTATTCATAGCATTCATGTAGCTCAAACAGTAGAACATAGAGTTAGCAATGCCAAGGTCATGGATTTATTTAATAGGGAATGTATGAACTGTAATAGGACTTTTACTTAAAAAGTGCAAACTATCAATCGGATGAAAGAAGAAATGTTGTAATAATCATGTTGATCATTTAGAGGCCTCATAAAATTTGCATATCAAAAATTATAGAGTAGGCTTCATAGGGTTAGAAAGCAGCTTTTGAAGGAAGCACTACAGACACTGAAATAACAATATAAATTAATCTGAGGACAAATTTGGCATTTATAAGTTGTATCTGTATTTCCCTTCTTGAAAAGCATCAGCTGTAACTGCTCCATGTTGTTGACTCATCATAAGTGCAGTGCTGTGCATTTGTGGGTATTTTATGTGAATTAACATATGCATGTGTGTGTGTGTGTGTGTGTGTGTGTGTGTGTGTGTGTGTGTGTGTGTGTGTGTGTGTGTGTGTGTGTGTGTGTGTGTGTGTGTGTGTGTGTGTGTGTGTGTGTGTGTGTGTGTGTGTGCGCTGTGGAGTCGAGACCGTCTCGCTCTTTCTCTCTCTCTCGCTCCAGAAGAGCAAAGAAATGTTGCACTTTGATCCACCTCCGCCCTACTGGTTTGTGGCTGTTTCTTTGATTCTTCAGTCTCTGGGCTTCTTGTCTGCATGGATGTCTGTTTATACAATGTGTGAAACCAATGGTTTATCCTACTTTTAAAGGACTATAGGGAAGGTGATATATAAACTGAGGCAGGATGAAAGCAGCACAGGGTGGGTGGCTCTCTGGAGCTGGAGGCTGTCTGACCTTGTAAATGGGCGACAAAGTGACCGGAAGTCATTCAGTTTCAGACAGAGTTGGCATTCTGAGGCGATGTGAGTGACAGCAACCATTGGCGAAGTGACAAAGTTCAACTTTATGCACAATGATAAGGAACCAGTGGGAGATGATCAACTGTCTGACACAAGCACTGGCTGGATCCACATCCACACTGTTTTGGACTGTTGTAATCACTTGTGTCATCTGTGCATATTTCTCTCCTGATTCAGACAAGATGACTTTGTCACTCCACAAAGGCCTTGCATTTTAGCCGGAAGCAATGGTTTGAAGTTAAAACAAGTAGCTTTTTGCTTCTCAAGACATTAACTGATTAACTGGAGTAGTGTGGATTAATTGTGGAATATTGTGATGTTTTCATCAGCTGTTTGGACTCTTATTCTGACGGCACCCATTCACTGCAGTGGATCCACTGGTGAGCAAGTGATTTTTATTTTAATTTAATTTTTCAGGTTTATTTGACAGGGACAATGCACATCAATAATACATAAATGTACAATGTGCCAGAATTAGCCAGAAGGCTAACGCTAATTTAACGCTAAATTTCTCCAAATATGACGAAGAAACAAATGAATCTGCATCTTTAATGGGGGGGGGGTGTAAAGCTGCAGCAAATTTTCTTTTTTGGGTGAACTCTTCCTTTAAAGAGTTTGACGTCATACAGTATCTGGTTATTCGTATTTATTCAGTCTAAAGTAAGTTGGCATGCTTCAAATACTTTGACCTGCCCTTTATTTCTTGTTTTTTATGTAGTCTGTAATTTAGTCTTGTGAATGTGTCCTTCAGTTTCTCTGACTTCTTCCTGTTCTTCTCTCTTCCTGTCCTTTGTAATACTCCTGTCCCGTTCAGGGTCAGATGGACCGTGCTGAAGTGGGTCACCATAAACTCTGAGGACATAAGAATGAAGTGTTCTCAACGCAGTGTGTGTGAGTCACATCTCAGTGACAAACAACAGACGCTGCACCACAATTCATTATCAGACACGACTGCAGCATCATCTATCTGCTCATACGTGTGGCACGACCGCTTGAGCGGAGATATGAAGATATTGATCCGGTATATTCAGAAGCTTTGAGAACGGCTACTGATTCAATTATAACATCTAGCCAGAGATGCTCACTGAGTGCAAAAGTCTGAGGAAACCTTTTTTATATATATATATATATATATTTATATATATATACATTTGGATTAAAAATTGTATTATACGTTTCCATTTTCAGAAGAAAAAACATAGCAATATAATAGCAGTTTATTAACTAAGAAAGAAAGACTTTAGTTTATTCCTGAATTACATCCAGTCAAGGCTATTAATAAAATCATTATATTGTCCATGCATAACATAATTTAATTATAATTTAATCTACACCTATCAAAGTAGTACACTTAAAACACACCACCAATGGTGATGTTAATGTATTATTTGTATTATTATTATTATTATTAAACACGTTAAACATTGTATATAAACAAAGTAGTGAGACGGGATCTGGCAGTTTGGCAGTACACAGTATGTATAGCATACAGAGTAATGTTTAATAAATACATATATGTGTGTGTGGGCGGGTGTGTTTAGAGAGGCCAAGGTCTAATGCTGTAAATATTTCATATTAGGCTCTGTCACATCTACATGTGCTTGCAGATATTATTAACCTTGAACCCACCCTATGGAAGGAGTTTTTTATCATTTTATTTTTTAATTAGGTCCACCAGAGGAGCACAGAAAATAAAAGGGACCTATAATTGAACGGTTATTTCAAAAGAGCTCATTACAGTGGAGAAATGAATCAGACTACACTGACCAACCAACATTTATTTATTTATGTTACCAGCTCTGATTGATTTGATCGATGTTGCAAAATGTTTTTTGTTGTTGTTGTTGTAATAAACAGTTTATCCATATCAAGTGAGGAAGTAGTAGCAGGTGTAGCACTATATTTTTATATTTATATTGTTGTTTGTTTATTTTTTCTATGCATTTTAATATGTAATTAAATACATTTATAAATATTCTATTAAATGTAAATGAAAACCCTACAATGGATTTATTAAATTAAAATAAACGAACAAACAAATAAATAAATAAATAAACAAATTAATTAATTTGTGTATTTAATCAAACAACGACAATAAAAAGTTTAATTGCAAGGGTAAGAGAGGGTGGGCTTGATCAATAAAAATGAATAATGAATAAATAAAAATAAATAAATAAATAAATTAATCCCATAATTGTAAATGGTAATTTTGGCCCAAATGGAACTTAGGTAAAACAAAAAAAAAATTGTTAGCTTTATTTTTATATAGATTAAAAAGCCATGCAATTAATAAAAAGAAAATGAATACAAAATCTCAGATTTGGCATAATAAGTGGATTATTGATACACAACAGCAATTATCACTTATAATGATGATAATTTTTGCCCAAATAAACCTTGACCATCATTATAAATGGACCTCAGGTCAAATAAAATGATGCAATGGTATTGTGTAATTATTTCTCCATTAAGTTATTGGGTAATAAAACAGGCCATTTGTTAATCTGCAAGTGTAGCTTGAAGCAGCTATCAGTAGTGCACATGTGCCAGTCTGTCAGGTGAAAACAGACTCACCTGCTCTCTGTCACTTTTCTTAAACGTCAAACAGTAAGTAGTGCCTGCATTTCAGTGTAAAACAGTGTGATTTATGGTTGTGCAGCGGTAACTAATAGTTCACATGTTACAACATTAAAGACACAACATGTTTGAGGCAAATCCAAACACCAAATAATTGATTAATGACTCCAGACAAACATTTGAAGAAAAAGAGACTTTTGATTACTTCCTGGAGTGCTGAGAGCACTGTGTGTGTGTGTGTGTGTGTGTGTGTGTGTGTGTGTGTGTGTGTGTGTGTGTGTGTGTGTGTGGGCTGGATTGTATCTCTGTATTGTGAGACTAGTACAGGAGATAATTAGCTGTCAGAGTGTATTACTGCTCTCAGCTGGAGCTGATAAACACAGGAGAAGAGCTCTCACCTCACACAACCATACTCTATTTTCATACTGTGAACACACACAGGAGCCAGAATTAACTCTTGCCAAGTGCCAAATACGAGTACAATTTGGTGTTGACAAGTAAAGTAAAACATTACTGGTTGGCCAGAAACGTAATGGTTGAAAATACCGTGTAAGAAGCAGATTTCAAAGTTAACAAACCCAATAAGATGCAGCTTGTTCTCAGATCTGTGGCTAACGGTCTGACAAGGTTCTCGCAAAATTGTAAACAAACATTCTTCCAGTATGTTACCTGGTCTTTACTAAAGTTCTTAACACACACACACACACACACACACACACCACACACACACACACACACACACACACACACACACACACACACACACACACACACACACACACACACACACACATGGAAGACTGAAACATGTCACTACTTGTTTCAGAACGTTCAGAAAACACATAATTTTAGTGATCATGGAATGTTTTCATATCCAAGTGAATATTCAGAAATAAAACTTTCATAACTTAATGGAAAACGTTAGCAAAACATGCTTAGAGCATATTTTGTTAGCTGGATTACTGTATTGTTATTTTAAGGCCAGTAAAACATTTCCATTGCTGGTATATTTCTAAATTCATGAATATACAGTAAAAGTAAATACATTTTTTAACAGGGTTTCCCTATCGATACTACACTTCGTACTGCACTTCGTGGCTGTGCAGCTCCGCTGCCGCCATTGATTTATTTGCAGCCGCTGCACAAACCAACAGTCGTACAGTTACACTGCGTTATTAAAAAAAAGGCTTCAGTATCGGAGAAATGTGAGTTTGCCCCTAGCGTCTTACGACACAGTACTCGTTCCGTATCTCAGGGAACCGAGGTTACGTTAATAACCGAGTACGTTCCATCCACTTTATTATTATTATTATTATTATATGATTAAGTCTAGGTTATTGTATTAAAGCAAAATATGAAACAAATAAACAAATTAAGTTTAGGTTCAGTAAAACTTTTCATGTTTTTGAAAAAAAAGGCTGCGTTTATTTGATCAGAAAAGACAGTAAAATAGACAGTAAAACTACATCAAATTTTTCAGGATTCCAGAATTCTTATGAGTATTTGTTTGATTTTTATTTAAAAAAAATGCAACATTACACATGTATTTTCACATCATCAATACAATCAATTATTGCTGAATACATAAACACTTAAAAAAACTTATCAGGTTCAAAACTGTGTGTACCTTCTGCCATTTTCTCTTGTACTATTGCCAGCGCTCTCATGTGATTGCCCATAAATATGTGCACGAGTGCAGCACTGACGACTTTTGCCCACCGCAGCCTTTATCTGAGAGACTTCCAGCCTGATAATTATTAAACCCCTCAGCAATCTCTTTCCACCGCGGTCTGTCTGTCTATCCAGATCTACCAGATGACTTTATTGCCTCGCTCTGTGAGTGTGATCGGTGTGAAGAACTGGAGAATCATTGAGGGATAAAGTCTAAGATCAAACATTGGAAGGTGGCTTGCATGTGCTTTTATTGTATTATATTACACACGTTGTACTATTATGCACACTCACATTATTGTTCTATCATGAGCTGACAAGGAAGGTTTTATGTGTTTATGCATGTATAATTAAGATTAGGAGCTGATATGAATATGCCATTCAAGTTCAAGAAAATCTTACTTGAAAAAGGGCAGGATTCCTGTTGAACAAAACATTTCTAGTAGAATTATATGTATTTTAATATAGTAGAATGGTGTCTTAAGACATTAACCGGAATTTAAAGGAAATCTGTACATTATGACTAAAGCTCTGATAGGATTATGCAATATCCAAAATAAATGCTTTTAATAATCAAATATTTAAATAAATAATAATAAAAAAGGAATCTCGTTTGATTTCCATTGGATTCCTTTAAGATGATTCTACATGATTATGATTATTTCATTTAATTTGAATATGTATATGTGTGGCCAAGGTGCTTAAAATATATATATATATATATATTATATTTTTGACTGAATCTATGGGTATTTTAATATTATTACACAAAGATTATGCAATATCTAAAAGAAAGGGTTTTAATAATGAAAAATGATTTAATCATACACTCACTTTATTAGGTACACCTTGCTAGTACCGGGTTGGACCCCTTTTGCCTTCAGAACTGCCTTAATTCTTCGTGGCATAGATTCAACAAGGTGTTGGAAACATTCCTCAGAGATTTTGGTCCATATTGTCATGATAGCATCACGCAGTTGCTGCAGATTTGTCGGCTGCACATCCATGATGTGAATCTCCCGTTCCACCACATCCCAAAGGTGCTCTATTGGATTGAGATCTGGTGACTGTGGAGGCCATTTGAGTAAAGTGAACTCATTGTCATGTTCAAGAAACCAGTCTGAGATGATTTGAGCTTTGTGACATGGTGCATTATCCTGCTGGAAGTAGCATCAGAAGATGGGTACACTGTAGTCATAAAGGGATGGACATGGTCAGCAACAATACTCAGGTAGGCTGTGGTGTTTAAACGATGCTCAATTGGTACTAAGGGCCCAAAGTGTGCCAAGAAAATATCCCCCACACCATTACACCACCACCACCAGCCTGAACCGTTGAGACAAGGCAGGATGATCCATGCTTTCATGTTCTTTACGCCAAATTCTGACCCTACCATCTGAATGTTGCAGCAGAAATCGAGACTCATCAGACCAGGCAACGTTTTTCCAATCTTCTATTGTCCAATTTTGGTGAGTCTGTGTGAATTGTATCCTCCGTGTCCTGTTCTTAGCTGACAGGAGCGGCACCGGTGTGGTCTTCTGCTGCTGGAGCCCATCTGCTTCAGGGTTCGATGTGTTGTGTGTTCAGAGATGGTATTCTGCATACCTTGGTTGTAACGAGTGGTTATTTGAGTTACTGTTGCCTTTCTATCATCTCTAACCAGTCTGCCCATTCTCCTCTGACCTCTGACATCAACAAGGCATTTTCATCCACACAACTGCCGCTCACTGGATATTTTCTCTTTTTCGGACCATTCTCTGTAAACCCTAGAGATGGTTGTGTGTGAAAATCCCAGTAGATCAGCAGTTTCTGAAATACTCAGACCAGCCCGTCTGGCACCAACAACCATTCCACGTTCAAAGTCACTTAAATCCCCTTTCTTCCCCATTCTGATGCTCGGTTTGAACTTCAGCAAGTCGTCTTCACCACATCTAGATGCCTAAATGCATTGAGTTACTGCCATGTGATTGGCTGATTAGCAATTTGTGTTACCAAGCAATTGATCAGGTGTACCTAATAAAGTGGCCGATGAGTGTACATTATTATTATAAATCATTAATTGCAATCATTTGATTTTAAATTCACTTTATAATAATAATGATAATAAAGATTATGATAATGCTTTTTTGATTATGATCTTATGAGACTAACTGAATATAAATATCATGACAGATTTGATTGATGGATATAATGAAATGACGTGTGTGTGTGTGTGTGTGTGTGTGTGTGTGTGTGTGTGTGTGTGTGTGTGTGTGTGTGTGTGTGTGTGTGTGTGTGTGTGTGTGTGTGTGTGTGTGTGTGTGTGTGTGTGTGTGTGTGTGTGTGTGTATTAATACACAGATTCAGTTTTATAAATCTAAATAAATAACTGAGTCTATGTATTATAAACAGTATTATTAATTTATATGCACCTTTGTTATGCACAAATATTTTTTCTTCTTAATATAACATTATTCAATGACGGTGTGTCTTGTTGTTATGTAATCAATTGTATGTCGATTATATTTCTTCTTCTCAGGGATGCTGTCTCCTGGTGTCCCATTTTTCTCGACTGCAGTCTCCACTCTCTCTCAATGCAGTTTGGCTGGATTTGTGAATTTCGGCGCAGCTCTCCGTTTCACTTTTGTTCTGCATCCATTTTCCCTCAGCCGGCTCCAAATCTATTCTCTCACATGTCGGACCTGCAGCTCCAATCTAATTCTGGTATGTGGTACCTACCTGAAAGTAGAACTGGCAATTCACTGGTGAGGTATTGATGCCTCTCAGCTGTGATAGCTGCTCGCGGTGCTCTTAACTTGATACGTATGGGATCAGATTCCCGACAAAAGTATTGCAGTCATGGATAAAAAAATTACAAGTGTGAAAACAAAATGTAAAAATGCAAGTAAAAATATATTGCACAAGATTTAAAATTGAAAGCAAAGTTTAAAGAATAGCAAACAATGGTCATGGATAAAAAAAAAATATGCGTAAATAAAAAAAGAATAATGCATTTTTAAATATAATAAGCATGAATAAAAACTTTAAACATATTTAAAATCATAATTGCACAAAATTTAAATATTAATGCAAAATGATCTAACTTGCGCACAAAATCATGTTTTTCTTGGTTATATTTCTCAGGTTTCTCAGAGCTTGACCACAGGCGCACAGGCGCATCGAGAAACCGCTGTGCTACCTCGCTGGAGAAAGCGTGATGTTTCAGCACTAGCTCTGACTCTAGAGGTATCATCACCGCGAGTAGTTTTCAGTGAGCTGTTATATCAGAGAGCTCGCTTCAGTCTCGAGTGCTAAAACACACTATAATGTAGAGCACAGGTCGGGTTCAGCTGAGTCCCGTCACGCAGTGCTTTTCTGTAGAACTGATAACCCCAGATGATAAGCTTTCAGAGTAAACAAGAGGATGTGAATATGGAGACTCTCAATGAAACGTCTAAGAAACCGCTAAGAGTCCACCGACAATCCATCAACACTGCACAATCATTATTTTCTTTCTCAGTATTTTTGCTTATCTTCAACACATTTCTAAACATTCACAAATCAAGATGCATTTACTTGAGAAGCAAAATTATGTAAGACAAGTCTTGTTTATTGAAAAAAAACAATATAAAATTAAGCGACGTTATGCTTAAAACAAGAAAAATTGCTTCAGAATTTTATTTTACCTTTTAAATTAAAGAATATACATTACATGAATTACTTTACTTGTATCTCTTAATTTTAAATTAATTACATTTAATTTAATTATATATAATATACAATATATGAAGATATGAAGATATTTAGTACATTTTCTACTGTAAATATATCTAAACTTAATTGTTGCCCTTCACTTGCCCATCCTTTCGGGTCAAAGATCAGTCCTCAATAAATGACTTAATAAAGTCTTAAACAGGCTCATAAATGGCACGTGTAATTGCTTCATTAAAATGCACTTATTAGTCTGAGAATAATGTTATGTCTCTGAGCTCTCATTCAACACATCACTGAAAGGAAATCACACATTTCCAGCTTAAATCTGAACGTCTCATGAAACCAGTCTCGTCTAATTGCTTCTTTGAAACGTTTTGAAAGAGTTCATGCAATATTTTTAGAAGAGAAAATATCTTGCGAAATGATTTTTATTCGACACAGATGTGGAGCTAAAGATGTCCCACAACAGCTCGGTTACTTGACAGCTAAATTGTGGAGGACTGTAAAATGTCCCTATAAACAATGCAATGATAAAGAGGCCAGTAATGTCCTTTCAGGTGGATAAGATCACTCTTACGACATGAAGACAAAGAAGTGCTTTGTCATGCATTACATCAACAAACAGCACGGCGTGATGAACTTCTGGTTCAGCCTTCAACTGTGAATGATTCCTGAATTGTCTCAAGGAGCGTTGCTTCATAACCATGACCTTTGGTAAATCATCATGTATTTTAAGATCCTGTAAAGATGTAAAACAAAAACACCTACTCAGGGCTTTAATGTCACTGCTACATAAAACAGACGACCCAGCTCTGCTCCTCTTCAGTGTGCTCGGACTTCAACTCGCACACAGGACTGAAAAAGGAAGGAAATAACAACAGTGAAGGTAGGAAAAAAATATTATTTTTTTTAAGCTACAAATTGTTATTTTTCTTCTTTGTGCAATTTTGTTTTTATTTGTTAATGTTTTTTTTTTTTTGCTTTTATAATTTGTCCACTATACAATATACAGTATATGCATTTAATATAATATATTTTTTATTAAGATGTTTTATTTATTGTATATAATTGATTAATATAATGCATTCTATTTCTAAATGTCCTTGTATAAGTCTTATAGCACAAATGCAGTCATGTTTGTTGCTGTAAAAAAACTGATTTTTGTTATCTTGGCATGTTTATGACTGTTAATAGGCCATTTGCTGCACATACAAATGTTCAGTTGTTTAGCAAGATGAGAATGCTTTGAAAACATGTTATCTTGATTGAGTTGTTTCACCCCACAAGCTGCTGTGAAAATGAAAAACAATCAATTTAACTGAAGGACTGAAATTAAATTGAGACTGTTTGATCCATAAGAACAATTATGTGCTTTCCTGCTTGTCTTGAGTCTGTTCAAGAGAACAATATTTTTTGAATGCTCTAAAATCCAGTGTTTTGTTGAAAAAGACTGAGTTGGATTCAAAGAAAAGATGGACGAGAATATAAAGTGTAGATGATGGTATTGTCTGGCTGAAAACACACTGAGAACAGAGGAATGCAGCATGAAGTTTTTCTTTTTGAATTAAAATGGAGAAGAAACAAGAAACATACAAAACCTGCAAAACACAAATTGGGCAACAAAAAACAATAAATAAATACAAATAATACCGTATTGAGAGAAGTAAGGAGCATGTTCCAGATGTTTTATAGTTGTTGATATTGCTGGATGTTCCAAGCCTTTAACCCTTTCATACAGTATAACTAAAACATGTATTCCAGAAAGGGTTCAACTCCGTGACAGGGAAACAAAATATGGCATAAGTGAAAAATCTTTTGAACATTTGCAAGTGCATTTCATACACAGACTCAAGGACATGTACTGTACGGGGAGATGAATTATAGGATGCTTATGGTTGTGTGTCTGTGTGTGTGTTGATCAGATGGGAAAGCGGCGTTTCTCCGGGCTCGAGGTGTCCCTGATGGTGTTGTTTTCATTGGTGCTGGTGGTCGCTGTTGCAATGGTCGTTCTACTGGCCACTGGGGAACCAGGGACGATGAAAGAAGGTAGGTGATCAGACGCCAATAATTTGCCTTAAACAACTACAGAGGCTCATACAGAAACACAAACACGTATGTCTAAACTCTGCAGGGATAAAAACACATATGGATATTAGAAACCCCTGGCAAGACAAACAGGCTAATTTACAAAAGTATTTCTTTGTAAATTATTATTATTTATTTTTTAAGTAAAAAAAAAACAGTTCTAAAATAGAAGAATAGAATAAAAGTTGTGTGTATATATAGAAATATATATATTTTTTAAATACAGATTTTTTTTTCTTCAGATATTAAGTCTTGTTTTCTGAAAAATGTGTTGAACATTTGTGAGTTTTTGCTGAAAAACATAGGGGAGCACGGGGCACAAAGTAACGCAGGGTTAGTTGTAACCAGTGTTGGGGTAACGCATTACAAGTAACGCGAGTTACGTAATAATATAACTTTTTTTCAAGTAACTAGTAAAGTAACGCATTACTTTTTAATTTACAAGTTACTTTTTATGAGTTTTTTTACTTTTTACGAGTTACTTTTTTCCATTTATTGACTGACAGTGCGCCGTGTGAACATGATCTTACTGTAGATCTAATCTAGACTAAATGTGAATGTGTATTAATTCATCCCACTCGCAAAAAACAGATTCAGTATTCATCAAAATGCAAACTCAGAATATGACGCAAACCTGCAATAATTAAATATATTAAACAACACAAATATATCTAATCTCATTTTATTAACCGATGTGTTTGCTGCTGACCTTTGATGATCCAGTTCAACCATACTAATAAGCAAAAATTACTTTAGATAAACTAACAATTGTGCTTCATTGTTTTTAATTGCTGAAGAGTGTTGAATCTTCTCCTGTGTTCTTCTGTACAGACGTGATTTACTCGTCCTTCAGTCTGAGGTTTATTCATTACACTTTTTGGTGTGAAAGGCTTTTACATTTGCTATAAATATAACTTCTTATATTAAAACAAACAATCAAGCCCTGCTCATATTTAAAAAGTAACGCGAAAGTAACGCAAAAGTAATGTAATACATTACTTTCCATAAAAAGTAACTAAGTAACGTAATTCGTTACTTTTTTAGGGAGTAACGCAATATTGTAATGCATTACTTTTAAAAGTAACTTTCCCCAACACTGGTTGTAAAACACTTGGTTTAAATATTTCCACACATGCTAGCATAACCAAAATGTACAGTATTTACTAGTTACCATATCAACATTATATAGAGAAAAAAGGTGCGCCAAAATTCAAAAGTCTTTTGAAGATATCGCTGAACATTTATTTTACCATGGTAAAATTATATTTCTGGCTGAAGTAAATTTTTCTTCTCAGTTTTTATTACTAATTTAAAATGAGACAGATCTGCAATTATTTTAATCTCCAATCTGTTATTTATCAGTTTAGATAGTTTTTCGATAACTAGCAGAAGACACGAACCGGTTTTAAATTCCAGGTGCACAGATGGGGAACATTATAACACTGCGTTACAATCTGCCCTGCCGTGCTATTCTATGACCTTAGCGATGTAATTCACACTGTTTACTTTAATACATTTAACTGAGAAACAACGAGAAACAGGTGAATAAAGACTGACAATCAATGTTTAATGTTCAGAAATTATTATTTAAAGATACGTAAAACATTTTGGCTTGTTTATGTGGGCTGTCCCAGGCATGGTTGCAATATGTTCATTGTAAACTCAAAAATCTGATTACTTTTAATTCTTAAAAAATGCCATTATTTTATTTAAAATAAATAATTATTTTATTTTATTGATAAAATATTTTAGTTTGCCTTGTATATTATTTTCATAAGATCAGATCAGCATTTTAAGCGTCATGTTACGACGTGCCCCTCAGATGTTACAGTGTACCCCACCTACGGGGCATGTTGTCACATTTCACTTCCAATCTTTATGAGGGTAAATAAAGGAGAACGTATACATTATAATTATGAAACAAAGCGACATATTTGTACTAGACAAGTGTGAAATTACTGTGGATAAAAAAATTATACTCTGAACCCCATGTGAATTTACACAATTTGAGAAAGTCAAAGTGTTACTTCGTGCCTCGCTCTCCTCTAGTATTTATATAATACAGCTGATGTGTGGTCAGAAGTAATTTTTTTGTTTTTAGTAAAGAAACTCTACATTTTATTTAATATTGTATATTTAGCAAGGATGCATTAAACAGATCCAAAGCAAAGATGTGTACATTTATTTTATTTTTATTTTTTTATTTTTTTCTGACCCCATTAGCAGATATTTCTTCTAGTTTTAAACTTAACTTTGATACTTTTTCATAAAACAAGACTTGCTTCTCAAGTAAACATATCTTGATATAAGAATGTTCAGATATATGTACTGGAAAACAAGGCAAAAATACTGAATAAGAAAATCAATGTTGACAGTGTAGAAGTTCTTTAGAAGATAACAAAATAACGACATTTAAAAAAATTCACACTGTCGGATATTAATTATGATTTAATTACAAAAGAAAAAAACAAGCAGTGTGATATCCATGTTTACAACATCGTGAGTTTAATCATTTATCCAGTATAGTAATGACCTGACTAATGTTTAACATAGTTCTTTAAGAGAATACCAGTTCAACAAAGTTCTTTACATCCATTCATACATAAATTCATATATGCATATATTCACCTAATGTTCAATTAATTGTGATATTGTGACAAAATAAAATATGTCCATTATATTATACACTATATTAGGAATTACCTTTTTTCTTGTTTAACCAATATATTAGACACAAAATATATTACCTTACTAATTATATACCACACACTTGTTATATACTGTATACTTTTTTATATCATACACTTTTATAAAAGTGTGGACCGAGGGCAAACATACTGTCCTGAGGAGCAGTTTATTAACGACAAAAAACAGCAGACGCACGCCTTGTCAAGGACAGCGAGAAATGTGAGTCTTTGATATTGCACTAAAGTATAAAGAATATGTCCATCCTGATTGTTATGAAGGACAGCCAGCATTGAGAAAGCCAGAGAGCAGAGGCACTGATGAACGAGAGCTCAAGCACGCACAGACTGCTTTATTATGACAGCTGTCACTCTATATTTCAATTTACCGCTCTGATGTTGGTCGAGTGGTTTGTTTAAAGGGAAAAATTGAGGCTGGGACAGCTGGTTTGGGGGAGGCGAGTCTGTATGCTCTCAGATGACCTTGTTTTAGGGGTGCAGGGTACTGATGGAGATCAGGTTACAAAACAAACAAACAGATTTCTGGAAAATATCACAATGTAGCATGTTTTTAGGAGAAATGTGGGAGTGTTTGATATATACGATGTTGGTCAATAATTACAGAATAACGTCTGTCTGATTATGAAATATGTACGTTTGAAGAATTATGTCCTTGTATGTTTATGTTGTATGGCAATACGCCAGTGTGATTGTACAACAGTTATGGGATTAAGGTTAAGTAATGTGTTAAAAGACATTACTGTTTATTAAATCACATATAGTTGCCAAGCAACTTTTAGTATTACAAAATAATTAAACTGATGTCTGGTCACCAGTGCATTTTTGTTTTTGATATATAGATATTAAGAAATTCATTCTTTAATTTAGCAAGGATGCATTAACAATACATATTTACATTGTAACAAAACATTGTTTTGTTGTCAAATAAATTCTGTTCTTTTGACCTTTATATTCATAAAGTAATCCAGAACAAAATGCACAAAACATATGAAGCAGCACAACTGCGTCATATACATTTTATTTATATCAAGTAACCGCAGCGTTGATGAACATAAATATAAAAAAAACATAAAAAATCTAATTCACCACAAACTTAATTTTATTGGTTTGGAATTGCTTAAAAATGCTAAAGTATATTAAAAATGGCAATTTGCAATATTTATCCATTTGTCCCCAACTTCAGGTTCCGGGTCAGATCCAGACATCGTCCCGGAATGTCCCAATGTTCCAGAGGGAGAGAGAGTGGACTGTTTCCCGGAAGGCAGCGCTTCCCAGGTAAACGGAAGTGGATATGTCCCACATTACATACAGACTCCCAGCATGCTTTGCTAAATCTTCATTTGTGTCCTTACAGCAAAAATGTTTGGAAAGGGGTTGCTGTTGGAGCCCCTTGAGTGAGACTAACGTCCCCTGGTGCTTCTTCTCCAAAAACCACGGCTACAGCGTGGTCAGCGAAAGCAAGCCAGACAGCACACGTGAGTTCAGCTGTAATATAACATTATGATTCGAATCATTGGCTTTTAGATAAGTCTTTGTATTACCTCTTTTGTCATGAGCAAGTTATTCAGAGATTATTTTAAAGTTGGGAGTAGTGTATCGCCATGAGATATCACCATTGTACCCTTGAGCAAGGTTATATCAGGGGAACCGTCTCTTTTAATGATGCTATTGTATGGCGAAATTGTGTGAAACAAACTCTACTGACCTTGGTTTTGTAATGACGAAAAAAATGATAAACAATGTTTATGTTTTGAAATAAATATTTCAAGGCTTCTTGTTAGCTGCTCTTAATAAGGGTTGGGGATTTCAATAAACTCCGTATGCAACTTGTAAATGTTTGTGCAACGAACATAAAATATATTTCAAATCATTTGGATTGTTTAGGAGAAGTTTGCTCTTACTTTTCTAAGAAATCAGACTTATTAAATCCTATAGACATTAAATGAGGGACTCGAGCCATTTCCTTCAGAAAAAGTTCAAATCTGCTTTCCATTGTACTTTGAAAAGTTTATAATTGACCATGTAGCAAGTAGAGCGAACATTTCACAAAGACCTTATGGAAAATGTTTGCCGTGCTGCAGATATTGAGGCCAAGTTGACAAGAATGGATGCTCCATCTCTATTTGGAGCTGATATTAAAGAGCTGACCTTCTCCGCTGAAATGCAGACAGAAAACCGTCTTCGATTTAAGGTCTGTTTACAAACTGACACAAATAGCAGAAGCCCCGTGTAAACACATCTATAATGCCGTGCAATGTTCTCTTTGTCTACCAGATCACTGATGCAAATCAAGCCAGGTTCGAGGTTCCTCACGAGCACGTGCAGTCGCTTTCCGACACTCCCAACGGACCCCTAAATTACAGATTGGAGCTGATCCAGAAACCCTTTGGGCTGAAAGTTTGGAGAACAACATCTCCTGAAAAACTCCTGTGAGTGAGGAGCTTCTCATCTTTTCTCTTCCTTTTCACGCACAGATCATGTGTTGACTCTTTGTGAGCTCGGTGCATTGCTAACAATGCAGCACGAGTGTTTCTTTGACTAAATAAAGGGCAATCACAACACCAAAAAGACCGAAATTAGAGGCATGAATAGAATGAGGGAATCCGGCGAGGTCTGAAAGAAGCCTGAAGCAATGCAAACAAGCTTTTTGCAAAAGAAGCCGCTCTCCGTCTCGCTGTCTACACGCTGTTGATGGAAATTGCTTTGTTTCCTTTTGTTATTATCTGCCATCTTCTGTGTGTTTTTGTGTATGGTTGAAAAATGACTACGTCCTGACTCTGAATTCGAGTTGAATTTGATCATTTTTAAGTTACAGTGACTATAAGGCCTGCTTCATTCATGTTGCGTTTGTCAACAAAGCAATTTATTTCAGTGTCCTTTTTAAATAAATATTAAAGAAATTAGAACGACACAGCATTTTGGATGCATATACACTCTAAAAAAATATGTTTTTTCCCAGTCACATTTTCCATCTTTTTTTAAATGAAATTACATATAACCAACAAAATACATGCAGTTTGAGGAACTTAATTTGTAGCACAAACATATATTTTTTAAGTTGATTGCTCAAAAAATAGTTTGTTCCAACTGATTGAGTTTTGGCCCTGGAACTAATTAATCTTAACTGTTTAACAATAGATAGCTAGCCTAGCATATCCTAAATGTAACTTATTTAGCATGTACATTTAATTTAAAGAATAAGTAAGAAATGACTTGTCATTGGCATTAGTGCAGTCATTGCTAATAGAGTCAGTGTAGTGTTTACCATACTCTTCAGTCCTGACACACAGTAATCGACTCATTTAAATGTCAAAGATAATTGTATTAAACACGAACAGGTCTTTCCCTTTTCTTAAAACATGCAAAATAACAAGCTGGAAATAGCATGCTGGGAAATAGTAGCTAGTTTTCAAAAAGTCATTAAAACAATTATATAAAGTCACTACAACCTTATATACACTGAAAAAAATTATAAACGCAATACTTTCTTTGCTCCCATTTGGCATGAGCTGAACTCAAAGATCTAAGACATTTTCTATGTACACAAAATGTCTATTTCTCTCAAATATTGTTCACAAATCTGTCTAAATCTGTGTTAGTGAGCACTTCTCCTTTGCCGAGATAATCCATCCACCTCACAGGTGTGGCATATCAAGATGCTGATTAGACAGCATGATTATTGCACAGGTGTGCCTTAGGCTGGCCACAATAAAAGACCACTCTAAAATGTGCAGTTTTATCACACAGCACAATGCCACAGATGTCGCAAGTTTTGAGGGAGCGTGAAATTGGCATGCTGACTGCAGGAATGTCCACCAGAGCTGTTGACTGTGAATTGAATGTTCATTTCTCTACCATAAGCCGTCTCCAAAGGCGTTTCAGAGAATTTGGCAGTACATCCAACCGGCCTCACAACCGCAGACCACGTGTAACCACACCAGTCCAGGACCTCCACATCCAGCATCTTCACCTCCAAGATCGTCTGAGACCAGCCACCCGGACAGCTGCTGCAACAATCGGTTTACATAACCAAAGAATTTCTGCACAAACTGTCAGAAACCGTCTCAGGGAAGCTCATCTGCATGCTCGTCGTCCTCATCGGGTCTCGACCTGACTGCAGTTCATTGTCGTAACCGACTTGAGTGGGCAAATGCTCACATTCGATGGTGTCTGGCACTTTGGAGAGGTGTTCTCTTCACGGATGAATCCCGGTTTTCACTGTACAGGGCAGATGGCAGACAGCGTGTATGGCGTCGTGTGGGTGAGCGGTTTGCTGATGTCAACGTTGTGGATCGAGTGGCCCATGGTGGCGGTGGGGTTATGGTATGGGCAGGCATATGTTAAGGACAACGAACACAGGTGTAATTTATTGATGGCATTTTGAATGCACAGAGAAACGTGACGAGGCCCATTGTTGTGCCATTCATCCACGACCATCACCTCATGTTGTAGCATGATAATGCACGGCCCCATGTTGCAAGGATCTGTACACAATTCCTGGAAGCTGAAAACATCCCAGTTCTTGCATGGCCAGCATAATCACCGGACATGTCACCCATTGAGGGATGTTTGGGATGCTCTGGATCGGTATACCAGCCTAAGGCACACTTGTTCAATAATCATGCTGTCTAATCAGCATCTTGATATGCCACACCTGTGAGGTGGATGAATTATCTCGGCAAAGGAGAAGTGCTCACTAACACAGATTTAGACAGATTTGTGAACAACTTTAGCATTCAAACATTCAGCACATCCTTTGATAATTACTTCTTACCCATTGTTTTTAAACAAAGACATCTATGTAAACATTTATGATTGTAACTGTATATTTGTAATTTACAAAAAAAGGTTTCATTAGTTATGAACAAAACATTAACCTTTGACCTTATGGCTGTTATCAAAGGAAATACTCAATGTAGTAACACTTTCAGTTCTGTTTTACGCTGAACAAACTCTGTGTGATGGCTGTTGCAATGCTCAACTGCAGATGCAAGATGTGTGAAACAGAGTTTATATGTACATCAAAGATGAAAAATAATGATCTGAATTAGACTTCACATGAAATGTTGTCCTTTTTAAAACAACAACAGCAGGATTGCCTAATAAGAAGTAGATTTTTTCAAAGAATACAGCGATTTGACATATACAGTACAGAAATTGTTTTTTATTTTTTTGGTTCTGTTTTTTAAAAGGTAATTTACTTTTACGTGACCATAGTCACGTCTGCATGTGTGTTGCAAAACAATCAATGATCTGTAATCTTTTGTCTGATAAAAAGCCTGACTTCAAAGCCTAATAATTATATTTTTAATCGAAGGAATACATGATTCATAAAGAGGTTTCAGTATGGACTGATATATCAGAAGGAGTGAATGTGCGTAATATGCTCATTAATCTTATCTGTAGTGATTATATTTTTAAAACTCCTTGTAGAGTTTTAGATAAGAAGATGCATGTGTAACAGAATGATTCACAGCTATCAGTTTAGGTGTTGAGATTAGAAAGTTGTTTTCCTGGTTACAGAAGATTATCTTTAGTTGACCCATCTATCAGTATTTGTAATTTACGCTGGTGTTTTCATGTGAAGGTTGAAGGTTGAATTTTTTGGTCAATGAACATGTTCTTGACAGGTTTCATGGCATTCACACACAAACTAAACTGTGCGAAAACTTCTTCTTTACACCATCTCTTCCTCTCTTGCTCTGTCAGGTTTGACACGACAGTTGGGCCGTTGGTTTTTGCTGATCAGTACCTTCAGCTCTCAGCTAAACTCCCCTCTCACAATATTTATGGTCTTGGAGAGCATGTCCATCAGACCTTCCGCCATGACACCAACTGGAGGACCTGGCCTATCTTCACAAGAGATGCTTTTCCCAATGGAGTGAGTCATAACACTATTCCAAACCAGTATGACTCTGCAGTAAAAATATACGTTTTTGAAGAATATCCTGACCACTCTGAAGAACTGAGGATGTCAAGCTTCAAAAAGGATGCAAACGCGTCATAAATGTAGTTCATAAAACTCATGCACCATATTCCAAATCTTGTAAATTTTGATTTGACTGACATTAAAATAATTATTCTCTGAGAACTGATGGATCAAGCACTGGATCAGTCTGATTCATGAACAAATAATTTAGAACAACATTATTACTTTTCTGAGGAGATCTAGGGTTTTTATCAAGATTTACAGTGAATAACTACTTAAAATAATTAATTATGTCAGACAACTTGAAATAGTGTATGAGTCATATAGTATGAAACGTTTTATAATATGTTTATGGTGATTTTTTTTGTCACTTTGGAGCTCAGCTGCCCTAATAGAAAAATCTATTTTATACATTTAATTGTATTTTTTTATTATATTTTATACAATTTTATTTTATTTTATTCAATGCATGTTTGTGTGTTCCAGATACGAAATTATAATAAATAATTGGTGACAGAAATTTTTATTTTTTAAGTGAACGTTTTCTTTAATAGTTATTTATAACTGATCTGACTTGTATAAACTACTTTAGTTAGGTTTTTTTGTTTTTTTTTAAACCAATGTAATCAGGTTGAACACTTTTTAAAAAAAAACTTTTTTTCTTTGTTTTTTACATTGTAAAGTCCGTGAGGTCACTTTCTGTGTAGTATTATCTTGGCATTTGTATATCAAGAGCATGAAACATAAATGTCCAGATAAACTGATTAAAAGGTTGAGATTTGCCATTACAAACCTTAATGTCTTCTCTTACCGCAGGGCACACACAACCTGTACGGCCATTACCCCTATTTCACATGTCTGGAAGATGCGAGCGGCCAGTCCTTTGGTGTTTTCCTCATGAACAGCAATGCTATGGGTAAACAGACCCTCTCTTGAACAGTTTTATTGTAATAGCTTTTTTTGCATTGCTGGTCACAATCATGAGCTTTGCCGTGGGCTGAAGTCATAATAATCTTTAATAACATGATTTGTGATGTCTGTGCACAGAGTGTATAGTGTGTTTTGATGTGTTTGTGGGTTTGGAATGGCTACTTTTGTTAAAGGTTAACAAATTAAAGCAATTTGAGTTGTTTACGTCTGTCTGCTCATGGCTGTGTGCAGAGGTGACTCTCCAGCCTGCTCCGGCCGTAACCTTCCGGACTACCGGTGGGGTTCTGGACTTCTACATCCTGGTTGGAGAAACACCGGAGGCAGTGGTGGACGAGTTCACGAAGGTGAGTGTTGGGGGCGGATAGAAATATAAACACCAGCGACACTTGTAGGCGAAGTTGTAAATATTTTGGAAATAATTTTTCTTTCATTTAAATAAAGAAAAAACCCAGAAAAGATTATAATAAAACTTCAAAATATTAATAAGAGAGGAAATAATGCATCAATTATACTAAAATAAAACAATTACATTTATGCATTTATTTATTTATTGGTAAGTAGCCATAATAAGCAATCAGCTGGTCACTTTTACAAAATAAACCCTGACAGGGAGATCAGGATCATGCCATGAACTTCTTACCAAAACTTCATCAATACGAATTGACATTAGCTCTTGCCGAAGTTTGACGTAAACTCAAATAGGCCCAGATTAGACCTGTGATGTTCAACGTGTTTAACACTGCTTTATGTGTCTCCAGCTGATTGGCAGGCCTTTCATCCCTCCGTACTGGTCTCTGGGCTTCCAGCTCTCTCGCTGGGACTACGGCAGCCTGGAGGAGGTGAAGAAAGTTGTGGACAGAACTCGACAGGCTGGCCTTCCGTATGTAAGTGCCAGGAACAGAAGGAGGGTCCTCACTTTGTTCTACAAAACTTGATTCCACGCAGTACTTCAAAGCCACAATCGAGAGCATGGAACAAAGCTTCATGAATAATGACTCCACATATGTGCATTTCACCTATACACGCAGTTAGAAGCGTTTAGCACCTTATGGTGAGACTCTAATTGCCGAAAGATGGACTGAAGCTCAATGTTTGATGTAATTCGAACAAAGAGGGCATTAGCATGTCAGGATATTGCATCTCCGCCTGATTAGCATTAGAAAATTACTGGCAGGAGAATCTCACCATCTGCTGATGGTTGATGGAAGTCAAGCCTTCCAGAAAAATCTAAACAGACAGCAGTGAATCTACATTGTTAGCATGCAAAGGAGGCATTTGCCATCGTAAAGGCTGAAGGTGCTGATTCTAAAGGACGAGACTGCAATGTTACAGTGAAACATGAACGTTAACAACCTGTTTTTTATTTTAAGAAACTTTTACACTTGTTTTGCAATGGAATAATAAAGGTTCTTCGTCGAACCATCGATGCCTACCTTTATTATTTTGAAGAGTGTAACTTCCATGATTAGACTTCAAAGTGAGACAGGATATTCAATGAGAGGAAACTTTGATTTCATGTTGATTTTTCTAGGACTCAAAGCTGAACCAGCATTATTTTGTGTTTCAGGATGTTCAGTACACTGATATTGACTACATGGAGAACAAAAAGATCTTCACCTATGACATGGATAAATTTGCAGAGCTGCCTCAGTTCGCTGACTACATGCATGAAAAAGGGCAGAAATACATTGTCATACTGGTGAGCCATTGATATTGCAGTTTCATTTATGCTGAGATCCAGAGTTGTATAGGTTGCCAAGTTAGTTCTGGGTTTTGGACTAAATTTGAGTCATACATTTCCACCCCTTGCTGAATTTGATTTTGTGGAGTCAAACACCTCAAAACGTTTTCTTCTTGGTAGGATCCTGCCGTCTCCACAGGTCGAAGAATAAACGGACCCTATGAGGCACTTGAGAGGGGACATAAAGCTAAGGCTTGGGTCACTGAACCAGATGGAGAAACACCTCTACTGGGAGAGGTAAGATCCTCCGAAGATACTCCTGATCATGGCATTATATCGGTTAATTGTTACTAGGGTTTAGGATTGAGAGCTGGTTATTTAAAAAAAAATACACTGATGTAGACACTGCATACTATTGCATTCCACTGTCCTTTCTGGTTAACATATACAGCGGGAATAGGGTTTGATCTTAAATAAATTAATAATTTATTTTTGGTAAATTCAAAATAATCTGAAAACGTGAAGTAAAATCGTCTCAGGTTACGTATGTAACCATGGTTCCCCGAGTGGGGAACGAGACACTGCGTCCCCTAGGGGTCACTATGGGGAATGCCGTCAGCGTGATTCGTGTCTGAAGTATACATATAAAAACACCACTCGTTGGCCGGCGACAGCCTATGACGTCACTACCGGCGCGACCACAGTATAAGGGGTGCCGGGAGAATACATCATCAACTTCTTCGTCTGAAGCTTGCGTCCAAAGCATGGCACACAGCCTAGGGGACGCAGTGTCTCGTTGTCTGAAACGATATACCCGCGCCACCATGCTGAGGGGAGCGCAAGCCAATTTCATGCAAAAGGCGAGCACTAAGCCAACTCTACCAGGCTAAGGGAGTTGTTCTTGGGACGGTTGACGGCTGTCAGTGACATTATCCCCTTCGGCCAAAGACCCGCGCTGCATACCCTACCCAGGGTAGAGCTCAAGGCTTGGAATCAGAGAAAGATTCTTTTAAGGGGATATGGCCAAGCACCTAGTGGTAGATACTAGGTCCTGGCTGGTCACCCAGGGGCTACCACTTGCTCTGCACAAGCTCGTTGAGGGAACTGTCTCAACAGACCCTTTGGTAGCGACACACTGTTCAAATCCAAATATTGGGACAAAAAGGTAGAGTGGGGCTCAAGGCACAAACCAACTCAAATAAAGGGCATGAAGCTACAGCGTGTAACCCTACCGTACAGGATTTTAGAAAGAATGCAGAACACTTGATGTGCGATCTTACCACCGGGTGGATTTTAAAAAGTGCCCAGAGCTTTAGCGTGTGCACTTACCATAACATGGATTTTTAGAAAGAACGCAGAACATTTGATGTGCGATCTTACCACTGAGTGGATTTTAGAAAGTGCCTAGAGCTTTAGCGTGTGCACTTATATATATTTTTTGGTAACGTTCTATGACGGCTCTGGAGAGCGGAGAACTACTCATTCCTCAGAATGAGAGGGAACTCAGACGCTCAGAAGGAGCGGCATGCTTATAGGTGACCCTCTATGTGAGGGGAGCAATGCTAGCTCTACCAACAAGGAGCTCTGGAGAGCGGAGGAGAACTCATTCCTCAGAATGAGAGGGAACTTAGACGCTCTGCTCCGAAGGGAGCGGCATGCTCATAGATGACCCTCTATGGTGAGGGGAGCAATGCTAGCTCGACCAACAAGGAGAGCGACCTATCACAGAGTCTGTGGGGAGCGGAGAACTCATTCCTCAGAATGAGAGGGAACTCAGACGCTCAGAGAAGAAGCGGCATGCTCATAGGTGACCCTCTATGGTGAGAGGAGCAGTGCTAGCTCGACCAGCAAGGAGCTCTGGAAAGCGGAGAACTCATTCCTCAGAATGAGAGGGGAACTCAGACGCTCAGATGGAGCGGCATGCTCTAGGTGACCTCTATGTGAGAGGGAGCAGCTATGTAGCTCTACCAACAAGAGAGCTCTGGAGAGCGGAGGAGACTCATTCCTCAGAATGAGAGGGAACTCAGATGCTCAGAAGGGAGCGGCATGCTCATAGGTGACCCTCTAAGGTGAGGAGAGCAATGCTAGCTCTACCAACAATGCTCAGAAGGAGCGGCATGCTCATAGGTGACCCCTCTAAGGTGAGGGGAGCAATGCTAGCTCGACCAACAAGGAGATCTAAGCGGAGCATGAAGAGGGCTTACAACCTGAGGCTGCTGAATGACAGCTCTGGAGAGCGGAGAACTCACTCTCAGAGTGAGAGAGAACTCAGGCGCTCAGAGGGAGCGGCATGCTCATAGGTGACCATCAGGGTGAGGGGAGCAATGCTAGCTCTATCAGATGCTCAGCTTGTTAAGGGAGAAATCCACCGTTTTTTTTTTTTTTTGCTGGTCCCACATGACTAGTGAAACCTCCACAGGAGGCCCCTCGGGGCCGGAGACTGTAAAGGGCGTCCCAGTTCTGATAGGGACCCGCGGGTCCGGGGATTGCAGTGTTAAACCTAAAGATCAAGGAGGTTCCACAGAAACCTCCGAGGAGGCCTCAGGTCCGGACCATCAGTAAGGCAGTTTCGATGAACATAGAACCTGACCGAAATCATCATAGGTCCAGTCTGACTGCAGTCTTAGGTTCCCACCTAACCTCGGTCAGATGGTGGTTGCAGGGGAATTAGAGAGGGGAAGCTAATGGCTGATGTTAAAAACCCCCGAGGGAAGGGAGTAGATGTTAGTTCTTACTCTGGTCCAGACGAGAGCGTTGTAGGGAATGTTTCGTCTGGATCACCTCCCTCAGGTCTTGCCTACCTCTCTTTGACCCGTACCTCCCTCTAGCCCTACCCATAGGTGGGGGAGGGGCACGAGTCGCGACACTAGCCTTCTGTGCCCGTCTCTGATCCTCAGACCAGGACGGGCCAGGACCCCTGCTTTGTTCGGGCTCAGACCTGGACCTTCTTGGAATGAAGGTTTTAAAGGCTGCTGAACGAGCCCTCGCCTCCCTAAACTTCTCGACCACCGTCTTGACGGAGGTACCGAAAAGCTCGGAGGGCGAGACTGGAGCATCGAGAAGAAAGCCCCTCTCTTTCTTCCCGATATCTGCCAGATTCACCCACAGATGCCTTTCCGTTACCACCATGGCTGCCATAGACCTGCCCATAGCAGTGGCAGCCTGCTTAGTGGCACGGAGGGCCAAATCTGTGGTGCGGCGCAGTTCAGCTACCTCGTCAGGTGACAAGCCCTGACCCTTATCCAGGTCTTTCAGCAGATCCGCCTGGTACGCCTGAAGCACTGCCATGGTGTGCAACGAGGCGACCGCCTGACCTGCTGCTGCGTTCGCCCTGCCATTTAAGCGTGATGTATCCTGAAGGGGCTTAGATGGCAAGGAGGGAACCTTTAGAGAAGCCTTTCACCCATAGAGAGATAGCTAGCTAGCGTCTCTTATAGTGGGGGCATCCTCTCATAGCCGCTTTCACGCATCCCTACAATGTTAGCATAACTGGTATGCTGGAATCTATGGATGCGAGAGGAAAACGGCTTGTTCCATTCCTTCTCAACCTCCGTATGGAGATCAGGAAGAAATGGAAGGCTCACTTGAGCTGGGGGATTATGGCCAGAAAGGTATCGCTCATCGAGACGTCCCCGCGGCACCACCATCTTGGTTCGCTCCCACAGCAAGTCAAGCCTCCGTGGCGCGTTCCATAACCTCCAACAGCTCTTACGCAGGGCAGGAGGTTTGAGAGGGTTCAGTCTCAACTTCCTCACCCTCAGACATCTCCTGCTCTTCCTGGGCATTACCCAGCAGAGCACTAGCCGCTGGATCGGATGATGTCAGAGAGATTGCATCATCACAATCCAGCGGCTCGCCCTCGTTCTCGGCCGGAGCGCGCGAAAGGGAAAGCTCCCTCTCTAACTCATCGGCCAGATCCGCCTGCGAACCCACGATATCATTCTCTCTTGCCTCGGCAGCGGTGGGTCTCAAATCGCGGGAAGCAGACGGCTGACCCTCTTTCCTCGAAAAGAGGGACAGACGAGAGCGGAGCTTTTTCATAGAGAACAGCTCACAATGCACGCAGATTTCCCCTCAAGGACATCGCGTGCGTGCTCCTCGCCCAAACAAAAGACGCAACAATTGTGTGTGTCATCAGGTGTCAAATAACGAGGACACGGATCCACACACTTCTTAAACGCCTTGCTAGTGCTCGCCATGATAATAAAAGGAAAACTGTATTCTTACCAGAATGCACGCTTCAAAACAAACCAGTCAGTGAAGACGAAAGAAGTTGATGATGTATTCTCCCGGCACACCTTATACTGTGGTCACGCCGGTAGTGACGTCATAGGCTGTCGCTGGCCAACGAGTAGTGTTTTTATATGTATACTTCAGACACGAGTCACGCTGACGGCGTTCCCCATAGCGACCCCTAGGGGACGCAGTTCGAAGTTCCCATGAAGGGGAACAATTATTACAGTGTTTTCTGAAGGATCATGTGACACTGAAGACAGGAATAGTGATGCTAAAAATTAAGCTTTGCATCACATGAATAAATAACATTTTAAAATGTATTGTAATAGAAAAGTTATTTTAAATTGTAACACTATCTCACAATATTACAGTTTTTACTGTATTTTTGATCAAATAAATGCAGCCTTTGTGAGCAGAAGAGACATAAGTAGCTATTTAGAAATGGAGAATTGGTGCTACTTACTCAAAATAACTAATAGACTGGAGTTGAATCGGAATTGGAGCCAGAATCATTACATTTCTGGAAAGGAAAGGAAAGGAAAGGAAAGGAAAGGAAAGGAAAGGAAAGGAAAGGAAAGGAAAGGAAAGGAAAGGAAAGGAAAAAGGAAAGGAAAAGGGAAAGGAAAGGAAGGAAAGGAAAGGAAAGGAAAGGAAGGGAAAGGAAAGGCCAAGTATGGTGAACCATACTCTGAATTTGTGCTCTGCATTTAACCGTCCAAGTGTACACACACAGCAGTGAGTAGTGAACAACACACACACACACACACATGAAAGAAGTGGGCAGTCATTGATGATACTTGATTCCAGTAGGAATTAGCATTGTGCTGTATAAAGCAGAATAAGATAAGAGACATAAGTGAATGACTGAATCAAGAACATCTGGAGTTGCCATGAGAGAGCCCATTAGTTTACCATCTGTAACCTTGAGTTAGATCATATGTCAGTCCCCTCAGGGCAATAAGGCACATATCACATGGCAATAATATCACTTGTGATTACATAGCCGATTAGGCACAGGCAGATGTTAATCGCTTTTTCATGGTTTTATTTCAGGTCAGTGTTTGCATTGATTTCGCATTAGAGTTTAATATCACGCTTTCATGCAGTCCGAGCCATGTGATGTCAGAAACAGAAAAGAACTCAGGAGAGAATAGAAATGCCAGTGGCTTAAAAACAAAAGTCATAAATAAAAGGAAGCATGTAGACTGGCTGTTTTTTTTTGCAGCCTGTAAATGTCTTCTATGAGTCAATTGTGATGTTAATGAGTGAATATCTTGATGCATTGACATTTTTCACAAATAACCAAAAGAAAAAGCAAGTATTTTTATTAAATACATTTAAAAAAAAATGTATTTAGTTATTTTTGTGTTTGTGTGTGTGTGTGTGTGTGTGTGTGTGTGTGTGTGGTGTGTGTTTTATATTATTTTTATGATAATTACGCATTGTTCTCCCGTCTCATGTTGCAGGTCTGGCCAGGGGAAACCGTGTTTCCTGACTACACTAACCAGGCTTGCATTGATTGGTGGGTTGATGAAATTTCCCGTTTCCACAAGGAAGTCAAGCATGATGCTCTCTGGATTGTAAGTAACCCGCAGAGATCATTGCCCATGAGCAAATATTGAACCTGATCATTTTACGTCTTGGCAGAAAGGTCACGGTAGACTCCAAATCAATAATATTTATGTCACTGCATCAATATGTATTAATCATGATATTTGGAACAGAGCAAAACACTATAAACATCTGATCTAGAATACAATATAAACCGCAAAAGGTTTTAAGTCAACATGAAATCAAAATCGACCTTGCTTACAGTAGTAATCCATCAATCTCTAATTCAGTTTGATTATTTTCAAATTCATATGTATTGTTTCACAGTATATATTGTTTCAACGTAGCTTTACAGAATGTTTAAAATATCACAATCAAGCGCTACTGTCAAAGAAGAAACTAATTTTACACAATCCAATCAATTCCTAATTGATAAAATCAAGTCCAGCACTACGATTTGTCTCACAGAATATTTTGATCACTGTATGAAAGTAAAATGGTTGTGAATGCCATTTCATGTTGACTTTAAAGCCTCCCTTAAGGCTTTTGCTTTAAACTCGAGACAATTAGTCGCCTCAATTAGGGAGCGCTTAACTAATTGCTGTTTTTATTTCTAAGGACATGAACGAGGTGGCCAATTTCGTGAAGGGAGGCATCAACGGCTGCGCTGATAACAAACTCAACTATCCTCCGTTCACCCCAAGTGAGTCTCAAATGCATCTACAGCTAGATTTATTCATAGGAGATGCAAGTGTTTCCTCGGCATCTGTAGACATCCGTCCTCATCATTTCCATTCAACTCTACAGGAATCCTCGATGACCTGATGTACAGTAAGACCTTGTGCATGGATGCTAAACACAA
Source organism: Ptychobarbus kaznakovi (assembly GCA_027422405.1). Lineage (NCBI taxonomy): Eukaryota > Metazoa > Chordata > Actinopteri > Cypriniformes > Cyprinidae > Ptychobarbus > Ptychobarbus kaznakovi. The sequence continues at coordinate 2,105,981 of CM049809.1, read as the reverse complement.
GTGGGGAAACCACTATGATGTCCACAGTCTGTATGGGTACTCCATGGTCCTGGCCACTGACAAGTAAGTGTTGGTTTATCCACATATTGTATGCAAATTATCTCTGTTATGATTGACTGATGCTGCTTTCAAGTCTTGTCAGATGATTGCTGCAGATGGATAGTCATATGTGACCTTGGACCACAAAAACAGTCTTAAGTCACTGGAGTATATTTGTAGCAATAGCCACAATACATTGTATGGGTAAAATTATATATTATTTATTTTATTCAAAAAATCATTAGGATATTAAAATCATGTTCCATGAAGTTTTTTTGTAAATTTCCTACCATAACTATATCAAAACCTAATTCTCGATTAGTAATATACGTTGCTAAGGGCTTAATTTGGACAACTTCAAAAGCAATTTTCTCAATATTTTGATTTCTGTGCACCCTCAGATTCCAGATTTTCAAATATTTGTATCGTGGCTAAATATAGTCTTATCCTAACAAACCAAACTCAGTGGAACGCTTATTTATTTATCTAATATAAATATCAATTTTAAAACAAAATTGACCTTATTACTGGCTTTGTGGTCCATGGTCACACACATATGGTCATAGCATTACATATGGCAATGTGCTCATGGCTGTGACATCATAACATGGCCATTTTGGAATTATGTTTTTGAGTCATTTTATAGTGGTCTGTGTGATGTTGTAAATGTTAGCGTATCTCTACATATATTAAATTATGTTTTATTGAGTTATATTTAACCCCCATATCGCACCATGCATTGCCTCTGGATAATAAACGAATGTTCATCATTTTGCAAGCTCCTGATTTTTTAAGTTGAAAAAGCATGGTTAATAATGCATGGATTGTTTTAATAACCAATAAAAGGATCAAGTTCAGACTACATCCTTGAGGTAATTTTTTTCTTTTTTGTACACCAGGATGCATATTTTTACTTTGAAACACTGTGATATGAAATATGAGTCACATTTCTTTAAGAGAAAAAAACTTTGAAAAAACAACTGGAGTCAAATAAATGATCTGTGCAATTATAGGGAAATGCTTAAATGAGTTTGTTTTCAAGCAACATTGTGTGACAGTGGCGTAGATATGATTTTTTTATATGAATGAATTGAATGCAGATGCAAAAGAAAATATAGAGTTGTGTGATGTTTTAATATTTTTTTGTATTATCCATTCTTATAGATAAAAATAACTAAAAGAACCTATACCATTCTTTTTAGTATTTACTTCACATTTAGTCAAAGTTAAATATTGATATGTACATATAAATTATATATAATGATAGACAGACAGACAGATATATACAAACCCGATTCCAAAAAAGTTGGGACACTGTACAAATTGTGAATAAAAACAGAATGCAATGATGTGGAAGTTTCAAATTTCAATTATTTTATTCAGAATACAACATAGATGACATAAAAATGTTTAAACTGAGAAAATGTATATTTTAAGGGAAAAATAAGTTGATTTTAAATTTCATGGCATCAACACATCTCAAAAAAGTTGTGACAAGGCCATGTTTACCACTGTGTGGCATCCCCTCTTCTTTTTATAACAGTCTGCAAACGTCTGGGGACTGAGGAGACAAGTTGCTCAAGTTTAGGAATAGGAATGTTGTCCCATTCTTGTCTAATACAGGCTTCTAGTTGCTCAACTGTCTTAGGTCTTCTTTGTCGCATCTTCCTCTTTATGATGCGCCAATTGTTTTCTATGGGTGGAAAGATCTGGACTGCAGGCTGGCCATTTCAGTACCCGGATCCTTCTTCTACGCAGCCATGATGTAGTAATTGATGCAGTATGTGGGTTGGCATTGTCATTGTTGGAAAATGCAAGGTCTTCCCTGAAAGAGACGATGTCTGGATGGGAGCATATGTTGTTCTAGAACTTGGATATACCTTTCAGCATTGATGGTGCCTTTCCAGATGTGTAAGTGCCCATGCCACACGCACTCATGCAACCCCATACCATCAGAGATGCAGGCTTCTGAACTGAGGCTGATAACAACTTGGGTTGTCCTTGTCCTCTTTAGTCGGATGACATGGGTCCCAGTTTTCCAAAAAGAACTTCAAATTTTGATTCGTCTGACCACAGAAACAGTTTTCCACTTTTGCCACAGTCCATTTTAAATGAGCCTTGGCCCAGAGAAAACGCCTGCGCTTCTGGATCATGTTTAGATATGGCTTCTTTTTTGACCTATAGAGTTTTAGCGGCAACGGCGAATGGCACGGTGGATTGTGTTCACCGACAATGTTTTTCTGGAAGTATTCCTGAGCCCATGTTGTGATTTCCATTACAGTAGCATTCCTGTATGTGATGCAGTGCCATCTAAGGGCCCGAAGATCACGGGCATCCAGTATGGTTTTCGGCCTTGACCCTTATGCACAGAGATTGTTCCAGATTCTCTGAATCTTTGGATGATATTATGCACTGTAGATGATGATAACTTCAAACTCTTTGCAATTTTTCTCTGAGAAACTCCTTTCTGATATTGCTCCACTATTTTCGCCACAGCATTGGGGGAATTGGTGCTCCTCTTCCCATCTTGACTTCTGAGAGACACTGCCACTCTGAGAGGCTCTTTTTATACCCAATCATGTTGCCAATTGACCTAATAAGTTGCAAATTGGTCCTCAGCTGTTCCTTATATGTACATTTAACTTTTCCGGCCTCTTATTGCTACCTGTCCCAACTTTTTTGGAATGTGTAGCTCTCATGAATCCAAAATGAGCCAATATTTGGCATGACATTTCAAAATGTCTCACTTTCAACATTTGATATGTTATCTATATTCTATTGTGAATAAAATATAAGTTTATGAGATTTGTAAATTATTGCATTCCTTTTTTATTCACAATTTGTACAGTGTCCCAACTTTTTTGGAGTCGGGTTTGTAGATACATTTCTATGATAATTATTCCTCTAATAAAAACAAATGTGTTTAAATTATATTTATAGCTGTCACGTTTTGCTGGAACAAGGGAACGAGGAGACAAATAATTATTAAAATCAGGCAGAAACACACACGTAGAGAGAGGACTGATGAACAATACCAGACCCTGGACATAGAAAGACACAGGGCTTAAATAATCAGAACTAAATGAGGATATGAATGGGACACAGCTGGAAACAAACGAGAACAGGAACAGGAAAAACCAAATAAGGACATAGAAGATACTAGGGCAAGGAAAGCACATGGGGAGCAAAAAACAAATAAAACAACAGGACACAAGTCTGACTTATTTAATTTAAATATTTTTGTATTCTTCAACAAAATTTTAGCTTTAAATGAAGCTTTAATTTATTTCCTAAGAAATATTAGTGCTGAATTTGTGTAATTGAAGGAACTTTTATATTTCCCCCGCTTTCAAAGTGCATGTTAGGGAGAGAAAGGAAAGTTAAAAGTTGTAAATGTTTGATAATAATTATTATTATTCTAATAACAAGATTATTATTATTATTATTAGTAGTAATAGTAGTAGTAGTAGTAGTAGTAATAGTAATGGTATAGTAGTAGTATTTAGCAATTGTTTTTATTTTAATCTTCAAATAATTTCTAAAGAAAAAGAGAGATCAGTTGAATGCAAAAGAAAACATTATAATGATTTTTTTCTTCCCTAGTGTATGCGGTAGATGATTAAGAATCCTGTTAACAGCTTAGCAAGTTTAGAACTGATGTATTGATGAATGTGGGACAGCACACGACAGGTGGGAGTCAGTCACAGCATCTGTGACTCAAGCAGCGTCACCCGTGACTCAGTGTTGCACTAACGTACGGACAGTTTTGTCATATGCAGGATGTTTTCCTCAAAGGGGGTGAAGAGAGTTAAGTTGTATCATGCTTGTTCCTTTTTCCCTCCTTTCATTTTCAGCAGGAAATCTGTTTTACTCATCTTGTAATTTTTACATCATTGATTTGTTCCACTCTCGTTCCTCTACGCCCCTCTCTCAGTCGGCTTAACTCCCACATTCAACTCCTGCCTGTGTGTTTGTTATCTCTATGCATTCTGGGCCACCCCAAACAACATTGTGTCTTTGTTTTATTGTGGTGCCAATACTCCAAATGCATCTAATATTGTGTTTCTGATTCCAGAGCCTCAAAAGCAACGTTTGGGACGAGCCGTTCCATGGTCTTCACCCGCTCCTCCTTCCCCGGAGTGGGCAAGTACTCTGGACACTGGTTGGGAGACAATGGTGCCAACTGGAATGACATTAAGTGGGCGATACCCGGCATGCTGGAGTTTAACCTCTTCGGAATCCCTTACGTAAGTGGTTTGACTCCAACAGGGGCGGACTGGGGCCAGAATGTGGCCTGGACTTTTTGCCACAGTTTGGCCCACCAAACCGGTCTGCAACACACTGCACCACACCATAAATGAGTGGCATACTTCTTTAAATTATAATTTGTCTTGGTGTATATGGCAAATAGTAAATAATTTGTACGAATTTTTACGAGGGACAGTTTAATATCACTAATGTTAAATACCTATATTATCAGTCCATATGACACAATGCTCTGGTATCTTCTAGAAGACTTGAATAGTGCAGAATGTGCACTGGTTTTTATGGGCCTTTCTATTGGTCTTATACAGTATTTTTCATTTTGCAGGAGCTCTATCATTTTAAGGAATAGAGCTCCAATTGTGGAAAAGAGTTTACAAATTTTTTTTGATTAAGTAAAATACAGTAAACAGTACTGTGAAATATATAATGTTACAATTTAAAATAGCTGTCTTTTATGCGAATATATAGTAAAATAATGAATTTCTGTGATCAAAGCTGCATTTTCATCATCATTACTGCAGTCTTCAGTGTCACATGAGGCCTTCAGAAATCACTCTAATATGGGATAGTTCAACCAAAAACAAAAATGTTGTCATCGTTTACAAACCCACAAGTTGTTCCAAACCTTAATAATTTATTTCTTCTGTTGAACATAAAATATGATACTTTGAAAAATGTGGGTAACCAAATCATAAATATATACATAATAAATCATCAAAAATGTCTATACTATACAGTTGTAGCAACTATGTCTTGTAAGCAATGAATGTGTTTTGTAGTTTGTGTTTTTTGTGATGTAGAAGAATAAGAGTTCATTTTCTCCCGACATCAGAGCCACTGAGGATGCAGTGCATTAGCTTTATTTTGACGGTAATGCGCCAACGAATACCTACATTTATGTGTGCACAAACTCATTTTACTCCAGACTGCTTTCTGAACGAGGGGTGATTCAAGGCAGATTTAGCTAAAATGTTAAAACTCAAAGATGGATCAGTACCCATTGTTTGTGATCCAGCTGCACCACCAGAAGAATACAGTATCCCACTTATATTTTTTTATGATTATTTGCAAATCACCTTTGCTCTTCCACGGAAGAAGGGGCGGGTGAGCAGAGCTCATTAGCATTTAAGGCACACGCCCCGAAACAAGTCACAGTGTACAGAGCAAGGGAAAAGGGGTGTTGTTTTATACGATCACTGAGGAATTTTAACCAAAGTATCTCACAAACCTTTCATGAAGACCCTAAAGAATCATACCAACTTGTGAAGATGGGCATCCAATGTCCCCTTTGAAGCACAGCCACCACAAAATCAGACTTGAGGATATTCTGAGGTTAAATACATTTTTTAAATCATAACTATAAATGTTTTATTGGCTATGATACTGCTTTTGAAATCAAATCTTTGCGCAGCTATGACATGAAACACTAGAATCTAACAATGCCTTGGAAAAAAACAGTTAGTCTTCATAAAATGAAGCATCACTATACATTAACCCATATAGTAAATAAAAGAGTTATCAAATAAGCATGTTCTAAACTCCTGAAATATTGGTGTTTCATATTTTAGAGCAGTCCTTGCAATTTATGAAATAAATCAATTCAATCTGTATGTCAGATTTTGTGTAAGAAAAAGTTGTAAAGTTGAAAAAAGTTGAAAAAGGGTCAGTTGTAACCCCCTTTGTAATCCTTAACATTTTCAAAAGTAACTGTAATTTAATTACACATTTTTCCTCAGTAACTGTAACTGATTACAATTACTTTAATTTTTTAATTAAATTACTTAATTCCGTCATATGTAACTAGTTGCTTCCCAACACTGATTCTGAGACATTTATAGCCTCTTCTGATACTCTAGGAAGATGTTTCTCAGACTGTTGTCCTTTTCATATATAAAATACTGGATTTGATCTCCACTGAAGTGCATTGCTTTTTTTTTGGGAGGGAGGGTGAGATAAGAAGGAGTGATTTTTCCCTGAATCTCATGATGTTATTCTGCAGATCGGTGCGGACATCTGTGGGTTCTTTGACAACTCGACGGAGGAGCTGTGCACACGTTGGATGCAAGTGGGCGCGTTCTACCCTTCAGCCGTAACCACAATGCACAAGGTTATGCTGTACGTATCACCCTTAAATACTCATAAACAGTCTTAAAGTGTACAAAGCATCTTCTCTTCAAACATCTGCGCTACGTGTTTCTGGCCCAACGGCAATGCTCTGAATTTACAAACGTGTCCTCTCTCTTTAAAATGCTATTTGTAGAAGATTTATTTCTCTAATCATTATTGTGAGATTGGCGTGAGAGAAGCAATCAGACTTCGGAGCGAGAGTTTGAGGAGGGCAAATGAGGATGAATGGAAATTATATTCTTGGTGAAATTAGATGAATAAGATTTGACCTTTTAGTCAGAGAGTAATCATTCCACGGCTGTCTCCACGACCGATGGCTCTCCACCATGATGAACATATTATCAGTATCCACACATTAAAATCCATTTCTCTCTTTGCTCTTCAGCTTTTTTCTCTGATGTTTTCTGTCTGTTTCTAACAGGACCAGGACCCTGCAGCATACGCCTTGACTCTCTCGTGGTGAACACCTCCAGGCAATTACTTGAAATCAGATACACCCTCTTGCGTACCTCTACACTTGTTCTACAAGGGCCTGTTTACGGAGAAGAGACCGATTGCGTCCCGTGATGCATGAGTGTGTTTGAATACACATGCAAATAATCCTAAAGAAAAATATTACAGTTTCCATTAAAATCTGAAGCAGCACAACTGATTTTAACATAATAATTATTTTTATATAATTATAATGAATAATTCTGATAATTATAATTCATGCTTTTTAAGCAGCAAATCAGCATATTTGAATGCTTTTTGAAGGATCATGTGACACTGAAGGCTGGAGTAATGATGTTTGAATTTTTCAAATGGTATATAAATACCAACAAAATTGCACTAGTTTCTATTTACTTTTTCGCCAAACAGTTTTTTATGTCTTTTTTGTCATGTTTTGTGTTTTCTTTTCTTTTGTTTATTTGATTGATGTTTTTTTTGTCGTGTCTAGGCATTTTTATTGTTTCGTTTTGTTTGTTTGCTTTGCTTTATTTTGTTTGTTTATTTGATGTGTTGACATTGTTTTGTTTGTTTTGTTTTGTTTTGTTTGTTGTTTTGTTTAGTTTGCTTTGTTTTGTTTTGTTTGTTTATTTGTTTGATTGTTTTTCTCTTGTCTTGGCATATTTTGTTGTTGTTTTGTTTGTTTGCTTTGTTTTGTATGTTTGTTTGACTTATTGTTTTTGTCTTGTTTTGGCATGTTTTGTTTAGTTTGCTTTGATTTGTTTGTTTATTTGGTTGTTTGTTTTGTGTTGTCTTGGCATTTTTGTTGTTGTTTTGTTTGTTTGTTTGATTTATTGTTTTTGTCTTGTTTTGGCATGTTTAGAATTCAGAAGTCAGGAACTGCCTTATAAAAATGTTTCCACTCTGCAGGTTCTATTCTGACAGTGAAACCTGGGCAGTGGACAAACAGTTCATGTGGGGAGCACATCTTCTCATCACACCTGTGTTGGATCCTGTGAGTGAACACACACACACACACACACACACACACACACACACACACACACACACACACACACACACACACACACACACACACACACACACACACACACACACACACACACACACACACACACACACACACACACACACACACACACACACACACACACATGTTGGTTTTTATGGTTTACGGGGAATTTCCATAGGCGTAATGGTTTTTATACTGTACAAACCGTATGTGCTATTGCCCTACACCTACCCTACACCTAAACTTAGCCCTCACAGGAGACGGTGCATTTCTATTTCCCTCAAAAAAACTCACTCTGTATGATTTATAAGCGTTTTAAATTATGGGACACTGAAAATGTCCTCATAAATCACCTTCTCCTTGTAATACCTATGTCATACCCATGTCATTATACAAATTTTGTGTCCTCATAAACCACATAAACATGCCCACACACACACACACACACACACACACACACACACACACACACACACACACACACACACACACACACACACACACACACACACTGTAGTATGACTTCCTGTAAACCCATGTGGATGACCTCCTCTGGGACAAATGTGAGGAATATGGGACTTTTTCTCTCTCTTTTCATTTCCATCGCCTCCTTTTCTCTCTTTCTAATGAGATCGTCGACCTCATTATGAAGAAATTAGAACTGAATATAGATCGCGGCCATGTGAAAATGGGTGATGAATAGTTTGAAGAGTCTAATGTGGCTTCGTGCATTTTATCAAGAATTTGTCTGAATCAGACTCGTCATGTTCAAAGAGCTTCCCATGAGATCACGGCAAAAGACCCGTTTTGAGAAAGTTTGATGCACATACGTCAAAATATGCCTGCATTGGGGTTATTCAAATCTTCAGAGAGCGTATGTGATGTAAACACTTCAATCAGCCGCAATATACATATGCATCAGCTGCATAAAATATTATGATAATTACTGGACCATGTGGTACGAAAAAAGTTGTGAGGTGCTATAACAAGTTGCAGGGAAGAAATACTGCTGTTGTTTTTCATCTTGCAAGCATTAATTTAATGACACCCGACATCTAACGACACATTATCGACACATAAAGATGGCGGCGCGCACAACAGACGCAGCGGCTTCTCTCTCTCCCGACAGAACGGTGTTTTCGTGTTTTTTGTCCTGTAAGTCGCAATGTTTTTGTACATATTCGTCTCGTCTACCTGTCTTAAAGCGCGCATACAGTCGTGAGTTTCTGCTCGATGTCGGCAGAACCACATTGTTAGAGTTAAACTCCGCGCACGCCGAAGAGCTGCGGGACCTCGGTCTGCTCCGGAGGCCTACACCATCACCGACCCCCACTACTGCATCTCGCCCAGAGCGGAGGCGCTACAAGCGGCGTGAGAGGAAGCAGAAGAGGGGTAAGCGCGGAGGTATCCGAGCTAGGCTAGCGGCTAACCCAAACAAGCCAGCTATCCCCACCATCGTACTGGCGAACGTACGCTCTTTGGACAATAAACTGGACCACATCCGACTACTTCGCTCTACTCAGAGGACTGTAAGAGACTGTTTGTGTTTTTTGTGTTTACGGAAACATGGCTTAACAACAGCGTTCCGGACTGCGCCATTCAGCTCGAGCAGCTAACATGCTATCGAGCAGACAGAGCTCTCGTCGAGGGAGGTAAGAGACGCGGCGGCGGGCTTTGTATTTACATCAATGATGCATGGTGTCGCGACGCTGTTGTGGTCTGCAAACACTGCTCACACCCTGGTGGAGTTTATGATTATTAAGTGCCGCCGTTCTATCTACCGAGGGAATTTACAGCCATACTGCTCGTTCTGTATACATCCCTCCAGCTCCAATAACAACAATAGGAGTGAGGCACTAAATGATCTGTACCAGCACATCAGTGGGCAGCAGACAGCCCACCCAGATGCTTTTCTCATCTTGGCTGGGGATTTTAACCACGCAGACTTAAGGAGTGTGTTCCCAAAAATTCATCAGCATATAGACTTTCCAACAAGGGGAAAAATACCCTGGATTTTGTTTACACCACACAAAGAGGAGCTTACAAGGCCCCCCCCCTCCCCACCTCGAGCCTCAACCACATCACTGTCATGTTAATGCCTGCATACAGACCGCACGTTAAAGCTATCAAACCAGTACACAAACAGATACAAGTGTGGCCTGAAGGTCGTCAGAGGCACTTCAAGACTGTTTTGACACTACTGACTGGATATGTTTAAGCAGGCTGCCACATATAACAATACTACAGACCTCCAAGAGTACTCAGAGACTGTCAACTGCCTACATCACCAAGTGTATTGATGATGTAACGGTCACATAGTCTATCACTGTCCGGGCCAACCAGAAGCCGTGCTGACAGGGGAGGTCTACAGACTTCTGAAGGCTCGGAATGCTGCCTTTAGAGCTGGAGATGAGGAGGGCCTGAAGACAGCTAGGGCCAACCTATCCCGCGGCATCAGAGAGGCCAAGAGACAGTACTCCAGGAGGATAGCCCATCGTTTCAGCGACAGCAGAGACACTCGGAGCCTGTGGCAGGGGATTCAGACCATTACGGATTACAAGCCCCCACCACAGACCTGCGACAGCACCATCCCCCTGCTGAACGAGCTGAATGCCTTCTTCGCTCGCTTTGAAGCACAAAACAGCACCACTGCACAGAAGACTACACCTCCTCCGGCGACCAGATGATGACACTGTCCCCGCACAGCGTGAGGAGATCCCTCAGCAGGATCAATGCACGCAAAGCTCCGGTGTCCTGACAACATTCCTGGGCGTGTACTGAGAGACTGTGCAGTGGAACTCACTGATGTCTTCACAGACATTTTCAACATCCACTTAGTCAGGCTGTTGTCCCCACATGCTTCAAAGCTACCACCATCATTCCAGTCCCGAAGAAGTCATCTCCATCCTGCTTCAATGACTACCGTCCAGTAGCACTCACTCCTATTCTCATGAAGTGCTTTGAACGGCTAGTCATGCAACACATCAAATCTGCCCTCCCCCCCTCCCTGGACCCCTTCCAGTTTGCATATAGGTCCAACCGCTCGACCGATGATGCCATCGCCACTGCCTTCCACCCAGCCCTCACACATCTGGACAAAACGGACACGTATGTCAGATTGCTGTTCATAGACTTCAGTTCAGCATTCAACACAATCATCCCTCAACAGCTCATTCATAAACTGGTCCAGCTGGGGCTCAATACATCGCTGTGCAACTGGCTGTTGGACTTTCTGACCGGGAGACCTCAGGCAGTACGGGTCGGCAGTAACACATCCAGCACCATCACACTGAACACAGGGCCCCCCAAGGATGTGTGCTGAGCCCCCTCCTCTTCACTCTGCTGACCCACGACTGCACACCATCACAAACCTCAACCTCTTCATTAAATTTGCGGATGACACGACTGTGGTGGGTCTCATCAGCAACAGAGATGAGACAAACTACAGGAGCGAGGTGAGCCGCCTGGCCGGATGGTGCAGTGACAACAATCTCTCTCTGAATGTGGAGAGAAGACGAAGGAGATTGTTGTTGACTTCAGGAGAGTGCACACTCAGCATGCTCCTCTGACCATCAACTTGGGCGACTGTGGAGAGAGCGAGCAGCACCAATTCCTGGGTGTACACATCACAGAGACCTCTCCTGGACCAACAACACTGCAGCACTAGCCAAGAAAGCACAACAGCGTCTCTACTTCCTCCGCAAACTCAGAAGAGCCAGAGCCCCGACCCCCATCATGTGCACCTTCTACAGAGGCACCATCGAGAGCATCCTGACTAGCTGCATCACTGTGTGGTATGGCGCCTGCAACGCGTCCTGCCGCAAGTCCCTTCAACGGATAGTGAGAGCAGCTGAGAAGATCGTTGGTGTCTCTCTCCCCTCCCTCCAGGACATCTACAGCACCCGTCTCACCCGCAAAGCCCTCTACATTGCAGGTGATACCACCCACCCGACACACAGCTTCTTCAGTCTGCTGCCATCAGGGAGGAGACTGAGGAGTCTCCAGGCCAGGACCAACAGACTGAAGGACAGCTTCATCCACCAGGCTGTCAGGAAGCTGAACTCCCTCCCGTCCTTGCCCCCCCTCCCCTCTCTTACACCACGCACCACTGAACTCTGACCCCCCCCCGCACACACACACACACACACACTGTGACAAGCACCAGTCACTTTGTACAGCATTGGACTGACCTCATTTAACTACCTCTTCTGACAGTCTGAATAAAGACTGCTCTCTCGTCACTTTAAAAAAATAGATTTAATAAGCTCTTTGCACTACACCATCCATATTCTGCACTGTCTGTGTATTTCACTGTTTTGCACTATTTTCCACTGCCTATGCCACTTATCTATTTTTATTATTATAATTTTTTCTACATGTCCTTATTTGTATATTTGTGCGTTCTACTGTTAGTGTTTAGTGTTATCTGTATGCACCAGGGAGTAGAGAGTAAAGCAATTTCAATTCTCTGTATGTATGTACGGTACATGTGGTAGATTGACAATAAAGCTGACTTTGACTTTTGACTTTGACTAACTTGCAGATCAGTTGAACTTTGATCTTCTCAACATGGTTTTGACTTGGGAAATCTATTCCCACCTTCAGATTTTATTGGCATCTTTTTTAAGTGCTCAAATGTTTTCACTCATCTCCGTGCTCCCAATTAAAGAGTCAAGTATGTTGGTGAGCTTCAAAGTAAGAGAGAAGTCAACGCTGTATGAAGGTCAGGACTGCTTTCAACTGCAAAAATAAACTAAACAAAGTTATCTTGTTGTCTATATGGCCAGGCACAAAGAAAGACTGACAAGTCTGTGGCTTTGAGAATGACAGAACAAGCTTTATACTGTATATTTAAGAAGACCAGGCAAATTTGACAAATATAAGACTTATATGTGTATTTTTATATACACAACCTTGCAAAATGTTGATATAATAATAATAATAATAATAATAATAATAATAATAACAATAATAGTAATAATAAATGCAAAAAATATGCATTAAATTAACCAAAAATTACAGTAAAGGCATTCATTTACTAAAATATTTATTGTTCATACATGTATAAATG
>CM049809.1:1975814-2092916 GCA_027422405.1 Ptychobarbus kaznakovi | reverse complement strand
GCAGAAATACATCGTCATACTGGTGAGCCATTGATATTGCAGTTTCATTTATGCTGAGATCCAGAGTTGTATAGGTTGCCAAGTTAGTTCTGGTTTTGGACTAATTTTGAGTCATACATTTCCACCCCTTGCTGAATTTGATTTTGTGGAGTCAAACACCTCAAAACGTTTTCTTCTTGGTAGATCCTGCCGCTCCCCAGGTCGAAGAATAAACGGACCCTATGAGGCACTTGAGAGGGGACATAAAAGCTAAGGCTTGGGTCACTGAACCAGATGGAGAAACCCTCTACTGGGAGAGGTAAGATCCTCCGAAGATACTCCTGATCATGGCATTATAACGGTTAATTGTTACTAGGTTTAGGATTGAGAGCTGGTTATTTAAAAAAAAAAAATACACTGATGTAAGACACTGCATACATTGCATTCCACTGTCCTTTCTGGTTACCATATACAGCGGGAATAGGGTGTGAATGGGACCTTCACATAGACTCCATTGTTGAGAAAAGGCCCAGCAGAGGTTGTACGTCCTTCGCCAGCGAGACTGCAATGTTCAACTACCACAGGAACTGCTGAAACGTTCTACTCTGCCATCATCGAATCCTCCTCTGCACATCATTAACTTCGGGTTCCAGCTCAGCTACCATATCTTGACCTCAGAAGACTTCGGAGTAGTCAGGATATTCTGAGAGGAATCGTTGGTACAACCCTCCCTACTCTCCAAGAACTTATTTTATCAGAGTGAGCAAAAGGCTGGCAAAATCAGCTCTGGACCCCGCACCATCCAGCACATCCCTCTTTGAACTGCTGCCGTCTGGTCGCTGACTACAGAGCTCTGAGCACCAGAACGACCAACACATGAGGAACAGTTTCTTCCCCACGCATCCATCTCATGAACACCTGATATTAACGTGGAACACACAACACTATTTTACAACTATCTATTCACCACCACACATACATATATAATATTTAGTATTAATTTTTTTCATCATTTCCAATTTGCACGTCAGACCCTGAACCACATGAATGTCTGTATTGCAATGTTTTGCAATTTTGTATATTGCCTATTTGGATATTTTGATATTGTTATTTTGTTGTCTGTGTCCTGTCCGTTGCTGTCATTCTGTTGCATTGTGGAGCTTTGTTACTTTAACAAAATTCCTCGTATGTGTAAACATACCTGGCAATAAAGCCATTCTGATTCTGATTCAGGAATAGGGTGATCTTAAATAAATTAATAATTTATTTTTGGTAAATTCAAAATAATCTGAAAACGTGAAGTTAAATGTCTCAGGTTAAATGTATGGTTCCCCGAGTGGGGAACGAGACACTGCGTCCCCTAGGGTCACTATGGGGAATGCCGTTAGCGTGATTCGTGTCTGAAGTATACATATAAAAACACCACTCGTTGGCCGGCGACAGCCTATGACGTCACTACCGCGCGACCACAGTATAAGGGGGTGCCGGGAGAATACATCATCAACTTCTTCGTCTGAAGCTTGCGTCCAAAGCATGGCACACAGCCTAGGGACGCAGTGTCTCGTTGTCTGAAACGATATACCCGCGCCACCATGCTGAGGGGAGCTCAAGCCAATTTCATGCAAAAGGCGAGCACTAAGCCAACTCTACCAGCTAAGGGAGTTGTTCTTGGACGGTTGACGCTGTCAGTGACATTATCCCCTTCGGCCAAAGACCCGCGTGCATACCCTACCTGGGTAGAGCTCAAGGCTTGGAATCAGAGAAAGATTCTTTTAAGGGGATATGGCCAAGCACCTAGTGGTAGATACAAGCTCGTGAGGGAACTGCTCTCAACAGACCCTTTGGTAGCGACACACTGTTCAAATCCAAATATTGGGACAAAAAGGTAGAGTGGGGCTCAAGGCACAAACCAACTCAAATAAAGGGCATGAAGCTACAGCGTGTAACCCTACCGTACAGGATTTTAGAAAGAATGCAGAACACTTGATGTGCGATCTTACCACCGGTGGATTTTAAAAAGTGCCCAGAGCTTTAGCGTGTGCACTTACCATAACATGGATTTTTAGAAAGAACGCAGAACATTTGAGTGCGATCTTACCACAGAGTGGATTTTAGAAAGTGCCTAGAGCTTTAGCGTGTGCACTTATATATATTTTTTGGTAACGTTCTATGACGTCTCTGGAGAGCGGAAACTACTCATTCCTCAGAATGAGAGGGAACTCAGACGCTCAGAAGGAGCGGCATGCTTATAGGTGACCCTCTATGTGAGGGGAGCAATGCTAGCTCTACCAACAAGGAGCTCTGGAGAGCGGAGAACTCATTCCTCAGAATGAGAGGGAACTTAGACGCTCCGAAGGGAGCGGCATGCTCATAGATGACCCTCTATGGTGAGGGGAGCAATGCTAGCTCGACCAACAAGGAGAGCGACCTATCACAGAGCTCTGGGGAGCGGAGAACTCATTCCTCAGAATGAGAGGGAACTCAGACGCTCAGAGAAGAAGCGGCATGCTCATAGGTGACCCTCTATGTGAGAGGAGCAGTGCTAGCTCGACCAGCAAGGAGCTCTGGAAAGCGGAGAACTCATTCCTCAGAATGAGAGGGAACTCAGACGCTCAGAAGGAGCGGCATGCTCATAGGTGACCCTCTATGTGAGGGGAGCAATGCTAGCTCTACCAACAAGGAGCTCTGGAGAGCGGAGAACTCATTCCTCAGAATGAGAGGGAACTTAGATTATCAGAAGGGAGCGGCATGCTCATAGGTGACCCTCTATGGTGAGGGGAGCAATGCTAGCTCTACCAACAATGCTCAGAAGGGAGCGGCATGTTCATAGGTGACCCTCTAAGGTGAGGGGAGCAATGCTAGCTCGACCAACAAGGAGGGCGATCTAAGCGGAGCATGAAGAGGCCTTACAACCTGAGGCTGCTGAATGACAGCTCTGGAGAGCGGAGAACTCACTCCTCAGAGTGAGAGAGAACTCAGGCGCTCAGAAGGGAGCGGCATGCTCATAGGTGACCATCAGGGTGAGGGGAGCAATGCTAGCTCTATCAGATGCTCAGCTTGTTAAGGGAGAAATCACCGCTTTCTTTTTTTTTTTTTTTCTTTTTAGCTGGTCCCACATGACTAGTGAAACCCTCCACAGGAGGCCCCTCGGGGCCGGAGACTGTAAAGGGCGTCCCAGTTCTGATAGGGACCCGCGGGTCCGGGGATTGCAGTGCTGACCAGAATAACCTAAAGATCAAGGAAGTTCCCACAGAAACCTCCGAGGAGGCCTCAGGTCCGGACCATCAGTAAGGCAGTTTCGATGAACATAGAACCTGACCGAAATCATCATAGGTCCAGTCTGACTGCAGTCTTAGGTTCCCACCTAACCTCGGTCAGGTGGGGTAGATGGTGGTTGCAGGGGAATTAGAGAGGGGAAGCTAATGGCTGATGTTAAAAACCCCCGAGGGAAGGGAGTAGATGTTAGTTCTTACTCTGGTCCAGACGAGAGCGTTGTAGGGAATGTTTCGTCTGGATCACCTCCCTCGGGTCTTGCCTACCTCTCTTTGACCCGTACCTCCCTCTAGCCCTACCCATAAGTGGGGGAGGGGCACGAGTCGCGACACTAGCCTTCTGTGCCCGTCTCTGATCCTCAGACCAGGACGGGCCAGGACCCCTGCTTTGTTCGGGCTCAGACCTGGACCTTCTTGGAATGAAGGTTTTAAAGGCTGCTGAGCGCGCCCTCGCCTCCCTAAACTTCTCGACCACCGTCTCGACGGAGGTACCGAAAAGCTCGGAAGGCGAGACTGGAGCATCGAGAAGAAAGCCCTTCTCTTTCTTCCCGATATCTGCCAGATTCACCCACAGATGCCTTTCCGTTACCACCATGGCTGCCATAGACCTGCCCATAGCAGTGGCAGCCTGCTTAGTGGCACGGAGGGCCAAATCTGTGGTGCGGCGCAGTTCAGCTACCTCGTCAGGTGACAAGCCCTGACCCTTATCCAGGTCTTTCAGCAGATCCGCCTGGTACGCCTGAAGCACTGCCATGGTGTGCAACGAGGCGACCGCCTGACCTGCTGCTGCGTTCGCCCTGCCATTTAAGTGTGATGTATCCTGAAGGGGCTTAGATGGCAAGGAGGGAACCTTTAGAGAAGCCTTCTCACCCATAGAGAGATAGCTAGCTAGCGTCTCTTCTATAGGGGGCATCCTCTCATAGCCGCTTTCACGCATCCCTACAATGTTAGCATAACTGGTATGCTGGAATCTATGGATGCGAGAGGAAAACGGCTTGTTCCATTCCTTCTCAACCTCCGTATGGAGATCAGGAAGAAATGGAAGGCTCACTTGAGCTGGGGGATTATGGCCAGAAAGGTATCGCTCATCGAGACTTCCCCGCGGCACCACCATCTTGGTTCGCTCCCACAGCAAGTCAAGCCTCGCCGTGGCGCGTTCCATAACCTCCAACAGCTCTTACGCAGGGCAGGAGGTTTGAGAGGGTTCAGTCTCAACTTCCTCACCCTCAGACATCTCCTGCTCTTCCTGGGCATTACCCAGCAGAGCACTAGCCGCTGGATCGGATGATGTCAGAGAGATTGCATCATCACAATCCAGCGGCTCGCCCTCGTTCTCGGCCGGCGCGCGCGAAAGGGAAAGCTCCCTCTCTAACTCATCGGCCAGATCCGCCTGCGAACCCCACGATATCATTCTCCTCATGCCTCGGCAGCGGTGGGTCTCAAATCGCGGGAAGCAGACGGCTGACCCTCTTTCCTCGAAAAGAGGGACAGACGAGAGCGGAGCTTTTTCATAGAGAACAGCTCACAATGCACGCAGATTTCCCCCTCAAGGACATCGCGTGCGTGCTCCTCGCCCAAACAAAAGACGCAACAATTGTGTGTGTCATCAGGTGTCAAATAACGAGGACACGGATCCACACACTTCTTAAACGCCTTGCTAGTGCTCGCCATGATAATAAAAGGAAAACTGTATTCTTACCAGAATGCACGCTTCAAAACAAACCAGTCAGTGAAGACGAAAGAAGTTGATGATGTATTCTCCCGGCACACCTTATACTGTGGTCACGCCGGTAGTGACGTCATAGGCTGTCGCTGGCCACGAGTAGTGTTTTTATATGTATACTTCAGACACGAGTCATGCTGACGGCGTTCCCCATAGCGACCCCTAGGGGACGCAGTTCGAAGTTCCCATGAAGGGGAACAATTATTACAGTGTTTTCTGAAGGATTATGTGACACTGAAGACAGGAATAGTGATGCTAAAAAATTAAGCTTGCATCACATGAATAAATAACATTTTAAAAATGTATTGTAATAGAAAAGTTATTTTAAATTGTAACACTATCTCACAATATTACAGTTTTTACTGTATTTTTGATCAAATAAATGCAGCCTTTGTGAGCAGAAGAGACATAAGTAGCTATTTAGAAATGGAGAATTGGTGCTACTTACTCAAAATAACTAATAGACTGGAGTTGAATCGGAATTGGAGCCAGAATCATTACATTTCTGGAAAGGAAAGGAAAGGAAAGGAAAGGAAAGGAAAGGAAAGGAAAGGAAAGGAAAGGAGGCCAAGTATGGTGAACCATACTCTGAATTTGTGCTCTGCATTTAACCCGTCCAAGTGTACACACACAGCAGTGAGTAGTGAACAAACACACACACACACACACATGAAGAAGTGGGCAGTCATTGATGCTACTTGATTCCAGTAGGAATTAGCATTGTGCTGTATAAAGCAGAATAAGATAAGAGACATAAGTGAATGACTGAATCAAGAACATCTGGAGTTGCCATGAGAGAGCCCATTAGTTTACCATCTGTAACCTTGAGTTAGATCATATGTCAGTCACCCCTCAGGGCAATAAGGCACATATCACATGGCAATAATATCACTTGTGATTACATAGCCGATTAGGCACAGGCAGATGTTAATCGCTTTTTCATGGTTTTATTTCAGGTCAGTGTTTGCATTGATTTCGCATTAGAGTTTAATATCACGCTTTCATGCAGCTCAGAGCCATGTGATGTCAGAAACAGAAAAGAACTCAGGAGAGAATAGAAATGCCAGTGGCTTAAAAACAAAAATCATAAATAAAAGGAAGCATGTAGACTGGCTGTTTTGTTTTTTTGCAGCCTGTAAATGTCTTCTATGAGTCAATTGTGATGTTAATGAGTGAATATCTTGATGCATGGACATTTTTCACAAATAACCAAAAGAAAAAGCAAGTATTTTTATTAAATACATTTAAAAAAAAATATGTATTTAGTTATTTTGTGTGTTTGTGTGTGTGTGTGTTGTGTGTGTGTTTGTGTTGTGTGTTTTTTTTTTTTTTTTATGATAATTACGCATTGTTCTCCCGTCTCATGTTGCAGGTCTGGCCAGGGGAAACCGTGTTTCCTGACTACACTAACCAGGCTTGCATTGATTGGTGGGTTGATGAAATTTCCCGTTTCCACAAGGAAGTCAAGCATGATGCTCTCTGGATTGTAAGTAACCCGCAGAGATCATTGCCCATGAGCAAATATTGAACCTGATCATTTTACGTCTTGGCAGAAAGGTCACGGAAGGGTGTGAAAAATGTTCTGATTCTGATCTCCAACTTCCTAGACTCCAAATCAATAATATTTATGTCACTGCATCAATATGTATTAATCATGATATTTGGACAGAGCAAAGCACTATAAACATCTGATCTAGAATACAATATAAACCGCAAAAGGTTTTAAGTCAACATGAAATCAAAATCGACCTTGCTTACAGTAGTAATCCATCAATCTCTAATTCAGTTTGATTATTTTCAAGTTCATATGTATTGTGTCATTATATATTGTTTCAACTCAGCTTTACAGAATATGTTTCAAATATCACAATCAAGCGCTACTGTCAAAGAAGAATTTTTTTTTACACAATCCAATCAATTCCTAATTGATAAAATCAAGTCCAGCACTACGATTTTTCTCACAGAATATTTTGATCACTGTATGAAAGTAAAATGGTTGTGAATGCCATTTCATGTTGACTTTAAAGCCTCCCTTAAGGCTTTTGCTTTAAACTCGAGACAATTAGCCGCCTCAATTAGGGAGCACTTAACTAATTGCTGTTTTTATTTCTAAGGACATGAACGAGGTGGCCAATTTCGTGAAGGGAGGCATCAACGGCTGCGCTGATAACAAACTCAACTATCCTCCGTTCACCCCAAGTGAGTCTCAAATGCATCCACAGCTAGATTTATTCATAGCAATCTGTAACATCCGTCCTCATCATTTCCATTCAACTCTACAGGAATCCTCGATGACCTGATGTACAGTAAGACCTTGTGCATGGATGCTAAACACAAGTGGGGGAACCACTATGATGTCCACAGTCTGTATGGGTACTCCATGGTCCTGGCCACTGACAAGTAAGTGTTGGTTTATCCACATATTGTATGCAAATGATCTCTGTTATGATTGACTGATGCTGCTTTCAAGTCTTGTCAGATGATTGCTGCAGATGGATAGTCATATGTGACCTTGGACCACAAAAACAGTCTTAAGTCACTGGAGTATATTTGTAGCAATAGCCAACAATACATTGTATGGGTAAAAATTATATATTTATTTATTTTATTCAAAAAATCATTAGGATATTAAAATCATGTTCCATGAAGTTTTTTGTAAATTTCCTACCATAACTATATCAAAACCTAATTCTCGATTAGTAATATACGTTGCTAAGGGCTTAATTTGGACAACTTCAAAAGCAATTTTCTCAATATTTAGATTTCTGTGCACCCTCAGTGCACCCACCTTCAAATATTTGTATCGTGGCTAAATATAGTCTTATCCTAACAAACCAAACCTCAGTGGAACGCTTATTTATTTATCTAATATAAATATCAATTTAAAACAAAATTGACCCTTATTACTGGCTTTGTGGTCCATGGTCACACACATATGGTCATAGCATTACATATGGCAATGTGCTCATGGCTGTGACATCATAACATGGCCATTTTGGAATTATGTTTTTGAGTCATTTTATAGTGGTCTGTGTGATGTTGTAAATGTTATCGTATCTCTACATATATTAAATTATGTTTTATTAAGTTATATTTAACCCCCATATCGCACCATGCATTGCCTCTGGATAATAAACGAATGTTCATCATTTTGCAAGCTCCTGATTTATTTAAGTTGAAAAAGCATGGTTAATAATGCATGGATTGTTTTTAATAAACCAATAAAAGGATCAAGTTCAGACTACATCCTTGAGGTAATTTTTTTCTTTTTTGTACACCAGGATGCATATTTTTACTTTGAAACACTGTGATATGAAATATGAGTCACATTTCTTTAAGAGAAAAAACGTTGAAAAAACAACTGGAGTCAAATAAATGATCTGTGCATTATAGGGAAATGCTTAAATGAGTTTGTTTTCAAGCAACATTGTGTGACAGTGGCGTAGATATGATTTTTTTTATATGAATGCATTGAATGCAGATGCAAAAGAAAATATAGAGTTGTGTGATGTTTTAATAATTTTTTTGTATTATCCATTCTTATAGATAAAAATAACTAAAAATAACCTATACCGTTCTTTTTAGTATTTACTTCACATTTAAGTCAAAGTTAAATATTGATATGTACATATAAATGATATATAATGATAGACAGACAGACAGATATATACAAACCCGATTCCAAAAAAGTTGGGACACTGTACAAATTGTGAATAAAAACAGAATGCAATGATGTGGAAGTTTCAAATTTCAATATTTTATTCAGAATACAACATAGATGACATATCAAATGTTTAAACTGAGAAAATGTATCATTTTAAGGGAAAAATAAGTTGATTTTAAATTTCATGGCATCAACACATCTCAAAAAAGTTGGGACAAGGCCATGTTTACCACTGTGTGGCATCCCCTCTTCTTTTATAACAGTCTGCAAACGTCTGGGGACTGAGGAGACAAGTTGCTCAAGTTTAGGAATAGGAATGTTGTCCCATTCTTGTCTAATACAGGCTTCTAGTTGCTCAACTGTCTTAGGTCTTCTTTGTCGCATCTTCCTCTTTATGATGCGCCAAATGTTTTCTATGGGTGAAAGATCTGGACTGCAGGCTGGCCATTTCAGTACCCGGATCCTTCTTCTACGCAGCCATGATGTAGTAATTGATGCAGTATGTGGTCTGGCATTGTCATGTTGGAAAATGCAAGGTCTTCCCTGAAAGAGACGACGTCTGGATGGGAGCATATGTTGTTCTAGAACTTGGATATACCTTTCAGCATTGATGGTGCCTTTCCAGATGTGTAAGCTGCCCATGCCACACGCACTCATGCAACCCATACCATCAGAGATGCAGGCTTCTGAACTGAGCGCTGATAACAACTTGGGTTGTCCTTGTCCTCTTTAGTCCGGATGACATGGCGTCCCAGTTTTCCAAAAAGAACTTCAAATTTTGATTCGTCTGACCACAGAACAGTTTTCCACTTTGCCACAGTCCATTTTAAATGAGCCTTGGCCCAGAGAAAACGCTGCGCTTCTGGATCATGTTTAGATATGGCTTCTTTTTTGACCTATAGAGTTTTAGCCGGCAACGGCGAATGGCACGGTGGATTGTGTTCACCGACAATGTTTTCTGGAAGTATTCCTGAGCCCATGTTGTGATTTCCATTACAGTAGCATTCCTGTATGTGATGCAGTGCCGTCTAAGGGCCCGAAGATCACGGGCATCCAGTATGGTTTTCATTGACCCTTACGCACAGAGATTGTTCCAGATTCTCTGAATCTTTGGATGATATTATGCACTGTAGATGATGATAACTTCAAACTCTTTGCAATTTTTCTCTGAGAAACTCCTTTCTGATATTGCTCCACTATTTTTCGCCGCAGCATTGGGGGAATTGGTGATCCTCTTCCCATCTTGACTTCTGAGAGACACTGCCACTCTGAGAGGCTCTTTTTATACCCAATCATGTTGCCAATTGACCTAATAAGTTGCAAATTGGTCCTCCAGCTGTTCCTTATATGTACATTTAACTTTTCCGGCCTCTTATTGCTACCTGTCCCAACTTTTTTGGAATGTGTAGCTCTCATGAAATCCAAAATGAGCCAATATTTGGCATGACATTTCAAAATGTCTCACTTTCAACATTTGATATGTTATCTATATTCTATTGTGAATAAAATATAAGTTTATGATATTTGTAAATTATTGCATTCCTTTTTTATTCACAATTTGTACAGTGTCCCAACTTTTTTGGAATCGGGTTTGTAGATACATTTCTATGATAATTATTCCTCTAATAAAAACAAATGTGTTTAAATTATATTTATAGCTGTCACGTTTTGCTGGAACAAGGGAACGAGGAGACAAATAATTATTAAAATCAGGCAGAAACACACACGTAGAGAGAGGACTGATGAACAATACCAGACCCTGGACATAGAAAGACACAGGGCTTAAATAATCATAACTAAATTAGGATATGAATGGGACACAGCTGGAAACAAATGAGAACAGGAACAGGAAAAACCAAATAAGGACATAGAAGGAGATACTAGGGCAAGGAAAGCACATGGGGAGCAAAAAAAAAAAAAACAGGACACAAGTCTGACTTATTTAATTTAAATATTTTTGTATTCTTCAACAAAATTTTAGCTTTAAATGAAGCTTTAATTTATTTCCTAAGAAATATTAGTGCTGAAGTTAGTGTAATGAAGGAACATTTTATATTTCCCCCGCTTTCAAAGTGCATGTTAGGGAGGAGTAAGGAAAGTTAAAAGTGTAAATTTTTGATAATAATTATTATTCTAATAACAAGATTATTATTATTATTATAATAGTAGTATTAGTAGTAGTAGTAGTAATAGTAATGGTATAGTAGTAGTATTTAGCAATTGTTTTTATTTTAATCTTCAAATAATTTCTAAAAAGAAAAAGAGAGATCAGTTGAATGCAAAAGAAAACATTATAATGATTTTTTTCTTCCCTAGTGTATGCGGTAGATGATTAAGAATCCTGTTAACAGCTAAACAAGTTTAGAACTGATGTATTGATGAATGTGGGACAGCACACGGCAGGTGGGAGTCAGTCACAGCATCTGTGACTCAAGCAGCGTCACCCGTGACTCAGTGTTGCACTAACGTACGGACAGTTTTGTCATATGGCAGGATGTTTTCCTCAAAGGGGGGTGAAGAGAGTTAAGTTGTATCATGCTTGTTCCTTTTTTCCCTCCTTTCATTTTCAGCAGGAAATCTGTTTTACTCATCTTGTAATTTTTACATCATTGATTTGTTCCACTCTCGTTCCTCTACGCCCCCTCTCTCAGTCGGCTTAACTCCCACATTCAACTCCTGCCTGTGTGTTTGTCATCTCTATGTATTCCTAGGCCACCCAACAACATTGTGTCTTTGTTTTATTGTGGTGCCAATACTCCAAATGCATCTAATATTGTGTTTCTGATTCCAGAGCCTCAAAAGCAACGTTTGGGACGAGCCGTTCCATGGTCTTCACCCGCTCCTCCTTCCCCGGAGTGGCAAGTACTCTGGACACTGGTTGGGAGACAATGGTGCCAACTGGAATGACATTAAGTGGGCGATACCCGGCATGCTGGAGTTTAACCTCTTCGGAATCCCTTACGTAAGTGGTTTGACTCCAACAGGGGCAGACTGGGGCCAGAAAGTGGCCCTGGACTTTTTGCCACAGTTTGGCCCACCAAAACCGGTCTGCAACACACTGCACCACACCATAAATGAGTGGCATACTTCTTTAAATTATAATTTGTCTTGGTGTATATGGCAAATAGTAAATCATTTGTAAGATTTTTTTACGAGGGACAGTTTAATATCACTAATGTTAAATACCTATATTATCAGTCCATATGACACAAATATTTTTTTGGGTTTTTTTTACCTTTATTTAACCAGAAGAGACTCTCTGAGATTAAAAATCTCTTTTGCAGGAGTGTTCTGGCCAAAATGGACAGCAATACATCAGTTTCATCACAAGATATTACAACACAGACAGACTAGAGACACTTAAAAACAGTTACATGTCGTTGAGTCAATTTCCATTTGCCGAATAACTCTTTTGAAATGATCCAAAGACATCAAACTTTGTAATTTCAAATTCGATTGCAGATGATTCCAGTCAGACGGAGCTGCATACATAAAAGCCTTTTTTCCTAATTCAGATCGGACAAAAGGAACAGAGAGAGTATAATAGTTTTGTGAGCGAAGGAAGTATTTCTCAACAGCTTTCTGCTCTGGTATCTTCTAGAAGACTTGAATAGTGCAGAATGTGCACTGTTTTTATGGGCCTTTCTATTGGTCATATACAGTATTTGTCATTTTGCAGGAGCTTGACATTATCATTTTAAGGAATAGAGCTCCAATTGTGGAAAAGAGTATACAAATTTTGATAAAGAAAAAAAACACTAAACAGTACTGTGAAATATATAATGTTACAATTTAAAATAGCTGTCTTTTATGCGAATATATAGTAAAATAATTAATTTCTGTGATCAAAGCTGCATTTTCATCATCATTACTGCAGTCTTCAGTGTCACATGATCCTTCAGAAATCACTCTAATATGGGATAGTTCAACCAAAAACAAAAATGTTGTCATCGTTTACAAACCCACAAGTTGTTCCAAACCTTAATAATTTATTTCATCTGTTGAACATAAAATATGATACTTTGAAAAATGTGGGTAACCAAATCATAAATATATACATAATAAATCATCAAAAATGTCTATACTATACAGTTGTAGCAACTATGTCTTGTAAGCAATGAATGTGTTTTGTAGTTTTGTGATGTAGAAGAACATAAGAGTTCATTTTCTCCCGACATCAGAGCCACTGAGGATGCAGTGCATTAGCTTTATTTTTGACGGTAATGCGCCAACGAATACCTACATTTATGTGTGCACAACTCATTTTACTCCAGACTGCTTTCTGAACGAGGGGTGATTCAAGGCAGATTTAGCTAAAAAGTTAAAACTCAAAGATGGATCAGTACCCATTGTTTGTGATCCAGCTGCACCACCAGAAGAATACAGTATCCCACTTTATATTTTTTTATGATTATTTGCAAATCACCTTTGCTCTTCCACGGAAGAAAGGGGCGGGTGAGCAGAGCTCATTAGCATTTAAAGGCACATGCCCCGAAACAAGTCACAGTGTACAGAGCAAGGGAAAATGGGTGTTGTTTTATACACGATCACTGAGGAATTTTAACCAAAGTATCTCACAAACCTTTCATGAAGACCCTAAAGAATCATACCAACTTGTGGAAGATGGGCATCCAATGTCCCCTTTGAAGCACAGCCACCACAAAATCAGACTTGAGGATATTCTGAGGTTAAATACATTTTTTAAATCATAACTATAAATGTTTTATTGGCTATGATACTGCTTTTGAAATCAAATCTTTGCGCAGCTATGACATGAAACACTGGAATCTAACAATGCCTTGGAAAAAAACAGTTAGTCTTCATAAAATGAAGCATCACTATACATTAACCCATATAGTAAATAAAAGAGTTATCAAATAAGCATGTTCTAAACTCCTGAAATATTGGTGTTTCATATTTTAGAGCAGTCATTGCAATTTATGAAATAAATCAATTCAATCTGTATGTCAGAGTTTGTGTAAAAAAAATCAGTTGTAACCCCCTTTGTAATCCTTAACATTTTCAAAAGTAACTGTAATTTAATAAACACATTGTTTCTCAGTAACTGTAACTGATTACAATTACTTTTATTTTTTAATTAAATTACTTAATTCCGTCATATGTAACTAGTTGCTTCCCAACACTGAATCTGAGACATTTATCTCTTTATCTCTTCTGATACTCTAGGAAGATGTTTCTCAGACTGTTGTCCTTTTCATATATAAAATACTGGGTTTGATCTCCACTGAAGTGCATTGCTTTTTGGGGAGGGAGGGTGAGATAAGAAGGAGTGATTTTTCCCTGAATCTCATGATGTTATTCTGCAGATCGGTGCGGACATCTGTGGGTTCTTTGACAACTCGACGGAGGAGCTGTGCAGACGTTGGATGCAAGTGGGCGCGTTCTACCCCTTCAGCCGTAACCACAATGCACAAGGTTATGCTGTACGTATCACCCTTAAATACTCATAAACAGTCTTAAA
Source organism: Ptychobarbus kaznakovi (assembly GCA_027422405.1). Classification (NCBI taxonomy): domain Eukaryota; kingdom Metazoa; phylum Chordata; class Actinopteri; order Cypriniformes; family Cyprinidae; genus Ptychobarbus; species Ptychobarbus kaznakovi. The sequence continues at coordinate 2,078,796 of CM049809.1, read as the reverse complement.
GTGTACAAAGCATCTTCCTCTTCAAACATCTGCGCTACGTGTTTCTGGCCCAACGGCAATGCTCTGAATTACAAACGTGTCCTCTCTCTTTAAATGCTATTTGTAGAAGATTTATTTCTCTAATCATTATTGTGAGATTGGCGTGAGAGAAGCAATCAGACCTCCGGAGCGAGAGTTTGAGAGGGCAAATGAGGATGAATGGAAAATTATATTCTTGGTGAAATTAGATGAATAAGATTTGACCTTTTAGTCAGAGAGTAATCATTCCACGGCTGTCTCCGCGACCGATGGCTCTCCACCATGATGAACATATTATCAGTATCCACACATTAAAATCCATTTCTCTCTTTGCTCTTCAGCTTTTTCTCCCTGACTGGTTTTCTGTCTGTTTCTAACAGGACCAGGACCCTGCAGCATACGGCCTTGACTCTCTCGTGGTGAACACCTCCAGGCATTACTTGAACATCAGATACACCCTCTTGCCGTACCTCTACACTCTGTTCTACAAGGCCCATGTTAACGGAGAGACCGTATTGCGTCCCGTGATGCATGAGTGAGTTTGAATACACATGCAATAATCCTAAAGAAAATATTACAGTTTCAATTAAAATCTGAGGCAACACAACTGATTTTAACATAATAATTATTATTTTTATATAATTATAATGACTAATTCTGATAATTATAATTCATGCTTTTTAAGCAGCAAATCAGCATATTTGAATGCTTTTTGAAGGATCATGTGACACTGAAGGCTGGAGTAATGATGTTTGAATTTTTCAAATGGTATTTAAATACCTACAAAATTGCACTAGTTTCTATTTACTTTTTCGCGAAACATAGTTTTTTTTGTCTTGTTTGTGTCATGTTTGTGTTTTCTTTTCTTTTGTTTTGTTTAGTTGATTTTGTTTTTTTGTCGTGTCTAGATTTTTATTGTTTCGTTTTGTTTGCTTTGCTTTATTTTGTTTGTTTATTTGATGTTTTTGTCTTGTTTTGGCATGTTTTGTTTTGTTTAGTTTGCTTGGATTTGTTTGTTTATTTGGTTGTTTGTGTGTTGTCTTGGCATTTTTTGTTGTGTTTTGTGGGTTTGTTTGATTTATTGTTTTTGTCTTGTTTTGGCATGTTTAGAATTCAGAAGTCAGGAACTGCCTTTAAAAATGTTTCCACTCTGCAGGTTCTATTCTGACAGTGAAACCTGGGCATGGACAAACAGTTCATGTGGGAGCACATCTTTCTCATCACACCTGTGTTGGATCCTGTGAGTGAACACACACACACACACCACACACACACACACACACACACACACACACACACACACACACACACACACACACACACACACACACACACACACACACACACACACACACACACACACACACACACACACACACACACACACATGTTGTTTTTTTATGGTTTACAGGACTTTCCTAGGCGTAGGTTTTTTAACTGTACAAACCGTATGTGCTATTGCCCTACACCTACCCTACACCTAAACTTAGCCCTCACAGGAGACGTGCATTTCTATTTTCCCTCAAAAAAACTCACTCTGTATGATTTATAAGCGTTTTAAATTATGGGGACACTGAAAATGTCCTCATAAATCACCTTCTCCTTGTAATACCTATGTCATACCCATGTCATTATACAAATTTGTGTCCTCATAAACCACATAAACATGCCCACACACACACACACACACACACACACACACACACACACACACACACACACACACACACACACACACACACACACACACACACACACACACACCAGTAGTATGACTTCCTGTAAACCTATGTGGATGACCTCCTCTGGGACAAATGTGAGAAGATGGGACTTTTCTCTCTCTTTTCATTTCCATCGCCTCCTTTTCTCTCTTTCTAATGAGATCGTCGACCTCATTATGAAGAAATTAGAACTGAATATAGATCGCGGCCATGTGAAAATGGGTGATGAATTGTTTGAAGAGTCTAATGTGGCTTCGTGCATTTTATCAAGAATTTGACTGAATCAGACTCGTCATGTTCAAAGAGCTTCCCATGAGATCACGGCAAAAGACCCGTTTTGAGAAAGTTTGATGCACATACGTCAAAATATGCCTGCATTGGGGTTATTCAAATCTTCAGAGAGCGTATGTGATGTAAACACTTCAATCAGCCGCAAAATACATATGCATCAGCTGCATAAAATATTATGATAATTACTGGACCATGTGGTACGAAAAAAGTTGTAAGGTGCTATAACAAGTTGCAGGGAAGAAATACTGCTGTTGTTTTTCATCTTGCAAGCATTAATTTAATGACACCCGACATCTAACTTGCAGATCAGTTGAACTTTGATCTTCTCAACATGGTTTTGACTTGGGAAATCTATTCCCACCTTCAGATTTTATTGCCATCTTTTTTAAGTGCTCAAATGTTTTCACTCATCTCCGTGCTCCCAATTAAAGAGTCAAGTATGTTGGTGAGCTTCAAAGTAAGAGAGAAGTCAACGCTGTATGAAGGTCAGGACTGCTTTCAACTGCAAAAATAAACTAAAAAAAGTTATCTTGTTGTCTATATGGCCAGGCACAAAGAAAGACTGACAAGTCTGTGGCTTTGAGAATGACAGAACAAGCTTTATACTGTATATTCCAGAAGACCAGGCAAATTTGAAAAATATAAGACTTATATGTGTATTTTTATATACACTACCATGCAAAATGTTGATATAATAATAATAATAATAATAACAATAATAGTAATAATAAATGCAAAAAATATGCATTAAATTAACCAAAAATTACAGTAAAGGCATTAATTTACAAAATATTTATTGTTCATACATGTATAAATGTTGTTCTTTTAAAATGCATATCCATCAAAAAATATTTTCAGCAATTAATAATAATTAAAAAGTGTTTCTTGAGCAGCAAATCAGCATATTAGAATGATTTATTGAGTTTTTTTTAAATTTATTGTCTATTTTGTTTAGTTTTGTATTTGTTTTCACAGTCATCCCTAGGATTAGGTTAAAACAGGCATAAGAAACACCCCATGTACCTTTCACAGAGTAATGCATTTATTAACCATTGGCTGATTATATTTGTTATATGTTTTTATTATGTTACATTTTATTTAATTTATAACAGCTTCAAACTTGGCTCAGTCAATCAGATTTTAGAGTCATAACTATCCGGGTTTTTTATAAACACAGACTATTGCTATCTTGAAGTCACTCATGGCCGGGTCTTCAGTGCACAGTGCTTTCAGATTGATATGAATATCATATTTGAGTGCCACCATCTGAAGTGTACAGCGGGTTTTCCTCGGGCACAGGGATGAATCATCTTTTATTTTGGTTCGTTTGCTGCTTTGCTTTCTGTCAACTTCTTACGCTCTGATATCTCGCTCTTATTTTCTCTTTCTGAAGCTTGAAAAACCATGACAGGAAGACCATGCCTCTCATAAAAATCATCACTGGTGATGGTCTGCCCATTAGTTTAATGAATAATGCTCATAATTAAACAATCATAATAATGTCTGTAATTGTGTTCAACTAATTTTCCTGTTTTTATTTTATTTTTTTATTTTTAGGGTGTTGAATTTGTGGAGGCCTATATCCCAGACGCCATCTGGTATAACTTTGAGACGGTAAGATGCATGTTAATAGGAATGATAATTTTTGGGTGAATTATTCCTTTATAAGAGATGTTTTGTGAGCTCTATTGTGAGTCAGAGGCAGAGGTTTCGTTTAAGTCTCTCTAGAGTCTGGTTAGTGCTCTAAGAGCCAGATTAACTAGCACCGATCGGATCACTGATAGGATCGGTCCCTTGCATCCGTGTGTTGTGCGTCTCAGAACGGGTCGATTACAGAAGCCGTGATTGGCAAAGCAGGGCTTGAGTGACCCTGGCAGAGCGAGAGAGAGTTTGATGGAGAGGAGCGACACGGGGAACCTGATTGGATCTGAAATGACTTATGGATAGAGCGGAGACTCGATGTCTGTCTCGGCATTGACCTAGTCCCACAGTCAGAGAGAGGGGTGAGGGGTGAGGGGTCTCGAGCTAGAGACGGGTAATGCAGGCAGTGTGAGGTGAAAAACATACTGCAAGTAACTCTATGTTAAGCTCAGTTTCTGCTGAAATATTATAATGACTAATGCTATTACTGTAAAATCAATCTTTAATATGGGATCTTAAACAGTGTGAGGAGCTTTCAGAATATCTTTGTCACTTTATGTAATTGTATTATTTTTATAATATTGGTGAATACCAATGTATCAATGTTTTGTTGTAACTCTATAGTTTTGGTAGAAACTACGACTCTTTTCCTAAATCCAGTAAGCTGTTGAATATAAATATATTTATATCAATACTTTATATTTTATATTATATAAATAAATAAATTTAAAAAAATATTAAAGGGGTCTTGATCTAATTCAAAATTTCCTTTTTTTTTTACAACTATGATTACCATATATTTTTTTAAATTGATAAAATATCGTATTTGATCATTTCTCTTTAAATAATTTGTATAAAGATATTTACATTTATATATTTTGTTGTTACTGTCATGCTCTCCCAAATAAGCTACAGGGATACACAATAATATTTCATATTTTTTTCAAAATATATTCTATCATTTAAAAGTTTGTGGTTGGTGAGATGTTTCGATGTTTTTAAAGAAGTTGCTTCTGCTCACCAAGACTGTAAAACATAATACTTTGAAATTCTATTACAATTTAAGATAACAGTTTTCTTGTTTCATATTTTAAAATGTAATTTATACCAGTGAAGCTGAATTTTCAATGGTCAGTCTTCAGTGTAACATGATCCTTCAGAAATAATTTGATTTGAAATATTTAACATTATTGTTATTTATTATTATCATGTTTATTATTTTCTTTTTTTCAGGATCCTTGATTTATAGAAAGTCCAAAAGAACAGTATTTGTTTCAAAAATAAAATATTTTGTACCATTAACAATTATTTTACTGTCACCTTTGATCAAATAAATGCATCCATAAATGCATCCTTGCTGAAAAAAGTAACAATAAAAAAGTAACATTATTAAACAATAATGTATTATGAAATATATATATATATATATATATATATATATATATATATACATACATAAATGTGATTTTTTGTTTTTAAGGGGGTAAAGATTACAGATCGCAAAGCCACAGTTAAAATGTACCTGCCAGAAGATAAAATTGGTTTACACCTGAGAGGCGGAGGCATCCTGCCTGTACAGAGACCAGACGTCACCACAACATACAGGTAATGATGAAAAAACATATAGCCTTAAATTACTAAAAAGCTCATATTAAACCGCTGCTCTGTCACTAAAGCATATCCATGAAAATACAGCCACATTTGCCCCCAAAAAACAGTATCTGCTACTTTTTAGAGATTGTATTATGATATTTTGGGCAAATACTGTGGTATTCTTTGAATATGACAACCATTAAGTACTTGGTTCAACACATCACTATAATCATTCATATTGCAAAGTGAGTGTATAATACTGAGAACGGACAAATATTTTATGGTGTGTTTTTTGTGCACCTGCGTCTGTGTTTCAAACATTTATAGCTAGTTTATTATTCCTGTCAGCGGTAGTTCTGTGTTTTCATTCAGTTCGTTCCTGTTCATCTGCATGACGCCTGAGTTTCTATTTAACGTTAGAAAATTGTTTGAATTTCTCTCTGTGTTCAATAGCTTTTATTTCCCTCTGACTATATGACTTCAGCAGCAGAAATGGAAATGTACTGTATCTCTTAAAGTATCTTTTGGGGTGCGCTAGCATTCAAAGTAGGGGTGACACTCGAATGCATCACAAAAGGTGAATACAAGTTATTTAAAATTCATCCGACTGTGCTGTGACATTTTATTCACAAACAAGAATCCCAGCTAAACTTCAAAGGATCCGTTTTCCATCTGCTCTCCTTTCCTGGTAAAAAGCTGTAGTTTGTGTGATGAAAGTTGTGTGTTCCCTCAGCCGGCATCATCCCATGGGACTGATCGTCGCACTCGATGACAACAAGGCTGCGTCAGGCGAGCTATTTTGGGATGACGGAGACTCTCGAGGTATTTTGGAGGGGCTTGCTATTAATTCAAAGTTGTTTTTTCCTCCTACATTTCACTGTCAGAAACAAAAACGTACCTTATACTCAATAACACTAATGATTTTTTTTCTAAAAGACCGGTTGAGTCAGAAGTTCAGATTTCTACTTAAAAATCTTATGTTTTTCCATTTTATATATTTATTGTGTGTTTATATTTCATTAAAAGTTAATTTTCTTAAAAAAGCTATGTTTTTAATTTGCAAGAACAGTTATAATTGAATATAATCCATCAATTCATGGAGCAAACATTTTCCTTGGATGCGTCCAAGGCTTGTAATTTTAAATTAGCAGAATTTGCAACATCAAAATGTTCAATAAATTAACGGTGCAAAGAAAAAAAAATATGTTTGTGTTTGCAATGCATAAAAAACACATGAAACACAAGCAACACTGGCTTGAAACTCTTTCAAACTGGTCACAGGTTCATACGTTGTTTCATCTTATAATAGGCTTTTTGAAGCTAAATTATTAAGATTTATTCAAATGTTTCTTGGAAAAACAAATAATCCTTGCGTGACTCACATTTAAGTTGATATGTCTCTCATAACTTGTCCTTCTGTCTGTTTCTCAGATACCGTTGCATCCGGTGTTTACATTCATTACCAGTTTTCCGTGGCTAATGTACGTCATCCTAGTGTCACGTGTTTGTTTGTTTTTTAGATTGCATTACATTGAATATCCAAAGCACATTGAAGTAATTTAAATGGCTTCTGTTACAAAAACCTGTAGTAATGTCCTTTTTTTATTTTTGTTTTTGGCTGGATCAGGGTGTTTTGTCAATGCAAGTTGTCCACAATGGATACACGGATCCAAACAACTTAAAGTTTGAGAACATCACGGTGATGGGAGTGACTGCTGCTCCTGCTCGCGTGACCGTGTCAGACGGCAACACTGCTCTCTCTCTGTCCGACGCCCAGATTCAGTACGATTCTAACCAGCAGGTAATCATAGTTTTAACATTACAGTTTCTATTCACCACCAAAGTCAAAATGAGACTGTATTTGTGACTTATTTCAATTGAAATAGTTCAAGAACAGGGTAATGTACATCAAATATAAAGCAGTTAGTGTTATTTATTATCATTGAGAATGAGATACTATTATAGTTTTTCTTCATATTTTGAATGCAATTTTTTTTTGTATTTTGTAATACAATCTTTTGTGTTAATTTCATAAAAAATGTGTAGTTTGTTTTTAATTTTTATTTTTGTTTGTTATTTTTTAAATATGTCTATATAGTTTTTACTCATTTTTAGTTTTAGTTATGTTAGTAAATAAAGTTAAATTAAATGAAAATTAAAAAAGTTTTTATTTTACTTTGAGAACATTTATTTTATTTCTAGTAATAATTAGTTATGGTTTTAGTTTGAGTAAATATAATAACTCTGGTTTAACGCCATTCAAAGCAATATTCAAAAGCAGTAAAGACTGTGACACTCAGCTCACCTCAAACATCACAATAAAAAATATATAGAAAAATTATAGTTTGCATAAAAATCTGCAACAAAACCACCATGAAGTATGCCTACATTTGCATTTGCATGCTTTCATTTGTGCACTTGTAATGAAAGTAACATTTGCATTGTTTTTGCATTGTAATAATATATATATAAAAAATGTACACCGTAATGACAATGTTTTTGCATTACAGTACTAAATAATGCAGAAGTATGCAAAGATACACGATGCACTGAAACTGAAGTAAAAAATAAAAGCACACAGGCAGATAAATTGACAGAAACCTGAATCTAATATTTTCATTAAAGTCAAGGTTTTCTCAACAAAAAGCCATCTGAAAATAGCCGTCCTTCAAAGGGCTTCGCAGAATTCTCAGAAATGTATTAGCTAATTTGACATTCAGAGAACATCTCTAAACGAAGTGAAAAATGAAGAAAATCACAGCCGACATAACGCAATTAGGACTGTGAGCCAGTCCAACAAACCATGTCCACAAAATGTAGCCTGACTTCTGTTTAATACGGAGCAGGATTCCCTAGCGTACCAGGAGAGACCCTGTCTTTCCAAGTGAGTGTCCAGGGATGCTCACGGCCCAGAGATTGAATTTGTCAGGGCTCTCAAAAGCACACACGCATTAGCCTGTAATGAAGGGCATCGCTTTCTCTCAGAGCTGAAGGTCTTTGAATGACAACACAAGGAGGAGCGGACTTTGGTCTTAAACTACACGTGACACATTAATGTCAGCAGCTGTAATTTATGGCACTTCCACCAACTAACACAAACGCAACAGTGTTTGTCATTTTTGTCATCCACATCCTTTAAATAGAGGGATCATCGGCTCTGGCAAGGATTCTTATGTGAATACACCTGCTGTCTTTTGTGTGATATGGAAGACAGACGGGGCCAAAAGTCTTTAAACGTAACGTGAAATTTGACCGTGCATATTGAAACTTGACCATAATTTATGGCACATCATCAGTGCTGGCTAGGATTCTGATGTGAATATACCTGCTATCTTTTGTGTGCTAATAAAGTATGGAAGGCAGATGGGACCAAACACATGACATTTGACCATGTCAACACATACTGTTTGTCTGCGTTAATGTGACAACATGCACAGCAGCCAATTAGATTTCAGTATTCGAGACTATATTTGCATATGAGACACAATGGCATGTTGGTATATGGGCCATTCTACAGAATTTAAAAAGCATTTAAGTATTCAAATATTAGATGTTTATTAAGATCCTTCTATTATCTATTGAAACCCACAACAATATTTAAAATATTAGTAAGCTTAATATATGTAAAATCATAATGTATTGGGTACTTTCAATTAGGAGGTGGCTGTCCTGAACCCTAACCCCTAAATTTCTAAATAAAAATATGTTTTGTATTTTTTTTTCATTGTGTTTTTAAAAGTAGATTTTTGATTACTTCATACAAGGGGATAAAGCTTCTCCTTCACAAAAAAAAAATATAACATTGTATTTTATAATTTAATATTTTCACATAATATTTCTGTTCTCGTGGACTTGTGAAACGTCATTGCCCAAAAACCCACGTAACTTTCAAAATATTACTGCTATTGTGTCATGAAATGTAGTTTTAAGAGTTTTTCAGGCGAGAATGTAGTTGTTTAAAACTCAAAACGTCTCAGGTTACGTATGTAACCATGGTTCCCCGAGTGGGAACGAGACACTGCGTCCCCTAGGGGTCGCTCGGAACGCCCTCAGCGTGACTCGTCTGAAGATACATATGTAAAAAACACCACCTGTTGGCCGGCGACAGCCCACGTCACGTCCACTACCGGCGTGCCACAATATAAGTGCCGCCGGGAGAATACATCATCAGCTTCTTATCGTCTGAAGCTTGCGTCCGAAGCATGGCCCGAAGCCTAGGGGACGCATGTCTCGTTCCCCACTCGGGGAACCATGGTTACATACGTAACCTGAGACGTTCCCCTTCATGGGAACTCGAACTGCGTCCCCTAGGGGTCGCTACGGGGAACGTTATACCCACTTCGCCATGCTGAGGGAATGCAAGCCAATTTCTCAAAAAAGCGAGCACTAAGCCAGCTCTACCCGGCTAAGGGAGTTGCCCCTGGATGGCATGGCTGTCAGTGATATTATCCCCTTCGGCCAAAGGCCCGAGCTGCATACCCTAGTACTTACCTGTTCTAGGTGCCGGGATTACCGGGCCTAGGGTAGAGCTCAAAGTCTTGGAATCAGAAAAAGATTCCTTTAAGGGGATATGGCCAGGCACCTGGCTCACTAGGTCCTGGCCGATCACTCAGGGGTTACCACTTGCTCTGTCCAAGCTTTACTGAGGGAACTGTCTCAACAGACCTCTTGGTAGCCCCCTTTTTTTTTTTTTTTTTGACCCAACATATATGGGACAAGGAGCGGGCCCAAGGCACAAGCCGTGCTTTAACCAACTCAAAGAAGGGCACGAAGCTGTCGCTAACCCTACCCTACCCTTACGGGATTTTAGAAAGAACGCAGAATCTTTGACGTGCGGACTTACCACTGAGTGGATTTTAGAAAGTGCCCAAAGTCTCGCGTGTGCACTTATTAAAAGAACGTTCTATGCCCTGGAGCGGAGAACTACTCATTCCTCGGAGTGAGAGGGAACTCAGACGCTCAGAAGGGAGCGGCAAGCTCATAGATGACCCTTTGGTTGAGGGGAGCAATGCTGGCTCGACCAACAGCGAGCGACCTATCACAGAGCTCTGGGGGGTCAAGCTTACTGAGGGAACTATCTCAACAGACCTCTTGGTAGCGTACACCCCCTTTTTTTTTTTTTTTTGGACCCAACATATATGGGACAAGGGAGCAGGGCCCAAGGTACAAGCCGGGGCTTTAACCAACTCAAAGAAGGGCACGAAGCTGTGCGCGTAACCCTACCCTTACGGGATTTTTAGAAAGAACGCAGAATCTTTGACGTGCGGACTTACCACTGAGTGGATTTTAGAAAGTGCCCAAAGTCTCGCGTGTGCACTTATTAGAAGAGTTCTGGGGGGCGGAGAAACTCGGACGCTCAGAAGGGAGCGGCATGCTCATAGGTGACCCTCTGGTTGAGGGGAGCAGTGCTAGCTCTACCGACGGCGAGCTCTGGAGAGCGGAGAACTCATTCCTCGGAATGAGAGGAACTCAGCTACCAATGAGGAGCTCTAGAGCGGAGAACTCACTCCTCAGAGTGAGACCCATAACGAGCTCTGGAGAGTGGAGAACTCATTCCTCAGAATGAGAAGGCACTCCGCCGCTCAGAAGGGAGCGGCAAGCCCAACCATGAGCTCTGGAGAGCGGGGAACTCATTCCTCAGAATGAGAGGGAACTCCCCGCTCAGCAGGGAGCGGCATGCTCATAGATAACCCTCTATAGTGAGGGGAGCAATGCTAGCTCGACCAGCAAGACAGATCACAGAGCTCGGAGGAGCGGAGAACTCATTCCTCAAATGAGAGGGAAACTCAGACGCTCCGCAGGGAGCGGCATGCTCAACGATGACCCTCTAATGAGGGAGCAATGCTAGCTCTACCTATAACGAGCTCTGGAGAGCGGAGAACTCATTCCTCAGAATGAGAGGAACTCCCCGCTCACAGGGAGCGGCATGCTCATAGATAACCCTCTATAGTGAGGGAGCAATGCTAGCTCGACCAGCAAGACAGATCACAGAGCTCGGAGGAGCGGAGAACTCATTCCTCATAATGAGAGGGAAACTCAGACGCTCCGCAGGGAGCGGCATGCTCAACGATGACCCACTAATGAGGGGAGCAATGCTAGCTCTACCTATAACGAGCTCTGGAGAGCGGAGAACTCATTCCTCAGAATGAGATGGAACTCCCCGCTCAGCAGGGAGCGGCATGCTCATAGATAACCCTCTATAGTGAGGGGAGCAATGCTAGCTCGACCAGCACGGAGAGCGACCTATCACAGAGCTCTGAGGAGCGGAGAACTCATTCCTCAGAATGAGAGGGAACTCCGCCGCTCAGAAGGGAGCGCACTATCACAGAGCTCTGGGGGGCGAGAAACTCGACGCTCAGAAGGGAGCGCATGCTCATAGGTGACCCTCTGGTTGAGGGGAGCAGTGCTAGCTCTACCGACAGCGAGCTCTGGAGAGCGGAGAACTCATTCCTCGGGAATGAGAGGAACTCAGCTACCAATGAGGAGCTCTAGAGCGGAGAACTCACTCCTCAGAGTGAGACCTATAACGAGCTCTGGAGAGTGGAGAACTCATTCCTCAGAATGAGAAGGCACTCCGCCGCTCAGAAGGGAGCGGCAAGCCCAACCATGAGCTCTGGAGAGCGGGGAACTCATTCCTCAGAATGAGAGGGAACTCCGCCGCTCAGCAGGGAGCGGCATGCTCATAGATAACCCTCTATAGTGAGGGGAGCAATGCTAGCTCGACCAGCAAGGAGAGCGACCTATCACAGAGCTCTGAGGAGCGGAGAACTCATTCCTCAGAATGAGAGGGAACTCAGACGCTCCGCAGGGAGCGGCATGCTCAAAGGTGACCCTCTAATGAGGGGAGCAATGCTAGCTCTACCTATAACGAGCTCTGGAGAGCGGAGAACTCATTCCTCAGAATGAGAACCGGAGGGCATAGGTGACCCCGGAAAACCCTTTTTTTTTTTTTTTGCCTTTGCTTAGCCGGAAATTTCCACCTAACCTCGGTCAGGTGAAGTTTACGGTGGTTACAGGGGAATTAGAGAGGAATGAGAGGGCTTGCCTCTCTCTGACCCGCGCCTTTCTCTCACCCTAGCCGCAGGAGGGGGAGGGGCATGAGTCGCGAGACTAGCCTTCTGAGCCCATCTCTGACCCTCAGACCGAGATGGGCTAGGACCCCTGGTTGTTCGGGCTCAGACCTGGATTATATAAACCTTATCCAGGTCTTTCAGCAGATCATCTGGTACGCCTTAGTGTGCAACGAAGCGACGGTCTGACCTGCTGCTGCATATACCCTCCTGCCATTTAAGCGAGATTCAGGGGCTTAGGTGGCCAGGGGGAGCCTTGAGAGAGGATGTCCTGCCACAGAGAGATAAGCTGTTTATCATCTCTTGCACAGGGACATCCCCTCATAGCCTTTTTCACACAATGTCAGCATAACTAGTATGCTGAAACCCTATGAATACGAGAAAAATAGCATTTTTTTTTTTTTTTTTTACTCCTTCTCAATCTCCACATCGAGATTTTAAAGAAGAAGGCTCACTCGAGCTGGGGGTGATTTGGCCAGAAAGATTAATTTTTATGATCCACAACCCCCAAAAACACGTTCATAAGCAGAGAAGAGCACTAGCCGCTGAATCTGATTATGTCAGAAAGATCGCATCGTCACAATCCAGCAGCTCACTCTCGTTCTCTCGGCCGACGCCGCGAAAAGGGGCGGTCCCCTTTTTCTTTCTCACTCATCGGCCACATTCAACTGCTAATTTCATTACTCCGTGCCTCGGCAGCGGTGGGTCCCGAATCGCGGGAAGCAGAAGGCGGCCCCTCTTTCCTCGGAAAGGGACAGGAACGAGAGCGGAGCTTTTATAGAAAAAGCTCACAGTGCACGCAGATTTCCCCTCAAGGACATCGCGTGCGTGCTCCTCCCAAACAAAAGACGCAAAGATTGTGTGTGTCACACACAATCTTAAACGCCTTGCTAGTGCTCGCCGTTTGATAGAGAGAAAACTGTACTCTTACCAGATGCACGCTTCAACAAACCAGTCAGTGAAGACGAAAAAGCTGATGATGTATTCTCCCGGCGGCACTTATATTGTGGCACGCCGGTATGACGTCATGGGCTGTCGCCGCCAACAGGTGGTGTTTTTACATATGTATCTTCAGACCAGTCACGCTGAGGGCGTTCCCGTAGCGACCCCTAGGGGACGCAGTTCGAGTTCCCATGAAGGGGAACTACAGTTTATTTATGAAGATAGCACCTATTTGATAATTTGCTATGCCGATTTCGGAGCTCCAGGCGATCACCGGGCGCTCAGTGCTCATGTATCCGCATAGAGCAGCCTTAGCTCGGCTAGTCCTTCCGGCATTTGCCACTGGCTCTGATGTCTCTGTAGTGTATAAACATGAGATACAATTCGTTTTGGGTATATTTAACAGGCATTCGTGGTCTCGTGAATCTATTATTTGTTCGTGGTCATATAGTTTTGGCTTAGCACAAAGATATGTTTAACTTTATAGATTTATTTTGAACTTTACCATAGTACAGCACTGACTTTGTAGCATACGTCTGACTGAATTGTTTGTTTTTGTCTTTATTTCTTCTTATATAAGCCTCTTATACTTTGTACTTATACTCTTATAATGGCTATTATTTCTCATTAAAACTGACAAAAAAGAGGCAGAGTTGTGCTTATTGTCGCATTTTATCGTAAATCGCTACTTTGCGGCATACACCACACCTATCAAGTAAGGGTACTGTTGGCGTAAACGCAAGCTGGATGAGGTGTTTCCATTCCCAATCGTACCGTACTGTACCGTCCTGACCCGTAACCACTCGGTGCAAACGAGCCGTAAGGAAGCATAGCAAAGACTGATACCTTAACACGGCCAGAATGCACATACTAAAAACATGACACGGCCATATTTAACATATTCCATTTAAAGACCTTTGGCCCCATCCACCTTCCATATTAAAGCGGTCTCGAAATGGAGAATCAACTCAAAACGTTCTGACGTTCAAAATTTACACGACTTTGTATGTACTCAAGGAGGCGTTCAGAGCAACTCATGTCTGTCCATCAATCACAAGAACCATACTGCTGTTAAGTAAAGAAAATGTGTTAAGTCCACGTCATTGAGTATTTTTGGTCTTCTAGGTGCTACATCTGAAAAATCTAGAGGTGGAACTGGGGAAGGACTACACAGTCACCTGGGAAGCCAAAATCGCTGCAAAAATTGATTGCTATCCTGAAGGGGGTGAAGATCAGGCTAAATGCGTAGCCCGCGGCTGCATCTGGGAGGTCAGAGAGAGATTTTCAATATTCAACCCTGTCATTTTCAGATTGATTGTATATGGAAAGCAAATAGCAAATTTGCATTTGTGCTGCATTTTCTGCAATGTAATTGTTTTTATTCTCTTTTGTAGCCATTAAGTGTCCCTCTGTGTTATTACGCCGAGAACCACGGCTACATCACCAACAAAAAGGATGAGACACCAAGTGGTATCACTGTAGATATAGACCGCAATACTGAATTCCCAAATCAGCGTTCTCGATCTCGAGACATCAGCAAGCTACGGGTGGAAATCACATACCTGAGTGGAAGAAGCTTACGCTGGAAGGTATGCTTTTCTAAATTTAGGATTAAGACCAAAACAATGACTGAATATACAATTTAAAGGTATGCATTTGACTGAAGCTTTTAGAGGTTCAAAGAAGTTCCTTTGGCAATAATGTGGTGGTTTTACTGTATTTTTCACAGTGAAAAGTATGCATAAATACAGTATTATTATTATTTTTTTCAATTAAAAACAGCGTTTTGAATTAAAGTTGATATATATTTTACGGAAAGGTTCCATGGATGTTAAAGGTTCTTCATGGAACTATAGATTTGGAACCTTTATTTTTAGGAGAGTTGGGAATCAAATTCATAACATTGGCGTTACTAGTAGTGGCATGCCCTATTATTGGAGTGTTCTTTTTTTATTTATTAGGAATCAAGAAAATACATTTAAGAATGAGATTAAGAATATAATTTTGTTCCTATTCAAATAGATCTTCGACCCAGAAAATGCACGCTACGAGGTCCCCGTTCCCCTCGACCTGCCAGCCGCACCAGAAACAGTGGAAGACAACCGAGAGTATAGGGTTAAAATCAATGACAAACCATTTGGGATCCAAGTGATAAGAAAAGGAACAGAAGAAGTGATGTGAGTAAGCTAAGTCCAGAGAGGTTATTTTGGCAATAATGTGGTAGTTAATAGGTAACTGCATAGTAATTTAAGTTATAAGTTATAGTGTGTATTTGATCTGCTGTCACCATTTATTGGAGGTTTTTCACCATTTGTAATCACCTTATACAATACATTTACATTCATGCATTTGGCAGATCTAAAGCAACTTTGCATTGCATTCAAGGGGTATATGTTTTATGAATTCATGTATTTCTTTGGAACTGAACCCATGACCTTGGCATTGCTAAAGGCCGATTCACACCGCACAGACAAACTTCAACAAACACGTTGGCTCAAGTTGGCCGTTGGATTTAGAATATGATGAAAAATAACTGTCATGTTCACATTGCACCAACACACACCGACCAACTCTCACTGACTGGGGAGAAAATGGATGATCCTCGATCTATAAGCATGTTCAGTCGTGTGAAAAAAGCTCCAACCAACGCCAACAGACTAGTTTGTTGGCGTTTGTCTGTGTGGTGTGAATTGGCCTTAAGAACATGCTCTGTTTAAGTTAAATGAATACAAGTTTTTTCTCACATTATTTAACAATTTTTTTTAAACTACATTAAATAAAAATAATATATAGTTTATATGTTAAATAAAATGCATTTATATATTTAGTTTATATATTAAATAAAATAATCTGTGCAAATCACATGCGTGCCAAACCGCGGGGTCTGGTCCGTACGGATCACGGATCATCTACAATCCGTTGCGCCCCTAAAAAAAGACTAGCATGTCAAAGTCCCCAAAGGTATTTGATCTACAAATGAATTGGAAAAAGCAGCAAAGAAGCAGTGTTGTAAAGGAGCACACGAGTTGAACGCATACATAGCTCTGAATAGCTGTGCTGATGGGGCACTTTCAGGGTTTAGGACTATAAAAGAGCAGTTTGCCTTCTTAATGAAAGCAACTTATTTTTCAGGAGACCGAAAACATCTTGAATGTTCTGTTTTGTTCAATCTCATTCTCTAGATGGGACTCTGCCGTGCCGGGGTTCACATTCTCCGATCAGTTCCTTCAGATCTCCACACGCCTTCCCTCGGAATATGTCTATGGTTTTGGTGAAACAGAGCACCCCACCTACAAACATAACCTCAACCTCCACAAATACGGCCTGTTCGCGAAAGACCAGCCTCCAGGGGTGAGTGTCAGAACCAGTGGTGATGTTTTACAAGCCTTCCTGAATGATAAGTCATCTGCGCTTTACACAGCACAATACAGCCAGCCATGGTGTATATGGTCACTTAGTGCAGTAATCAAAAGCAGTAATCATGTGACAGTTCACCTCAAACATTTCAATATTTTTTTTCTCTCTCTCATTATTTTAATGTGTAATAACCATCCTGGTATTGCCTGCCAGTCATTCATACTGGATACACTAACAACCTTATTCTCTCACTCACTTCATGTCGCAATGCCCAGAGAAACACAAGCAAAGAGAGAGCTTCGTGAAGGAAGAGAGAGGGATGTAATTAGGTTAATTAAAATAGAGAGATTGGATCTGCAGGGTTCATTCCTTTAAGCCAAATAAAATCTCTCATTAACACTTAATTGTCTGTTTAACACTGAGAACAACTGAAATCTCATCTCATCACAAACTCTAATCTCCTTCTCCCCATCTGCAGTATAAGCTGAACAGTTATGGAGTTCATCCTTTCTACATGGGTCTGGAGAAATCCAGAAATGCTCATGGCGTCCTCCTGCTCAACAGTAATGCTATGGGTGAGTAAAACCAAGCACACTAAACATGTGTGTTTCACTTGGACACACAGGACACCACCTGCACATCTTGAAGCAGCCTGAGATGGTTTCCTGGTTTAGACTGGTCTAGCTGTGCAAAAGCATAGAAGACATCTTCAAAGCAAATTAGTCAGTTACTTAACAACTAATCAGTAGTTGGAAATGAAAATTGTTATATGGTTTAAATAATAACAAAACTAATAATAATTAATGTTATTAATGATACATTTATTGGAATTGTTTTCCAATGTTTTATTGAATATTTTATTTATAATTAGGGAGATGTTTGACATTCTTTTGATCATTTAATTAGACTGAATCTGTGTGTGCATACAAATGTGCTTTGTATTTTGCTTAAGTAAAGGCTTTAGAAAAGCTATTTTAGGCCTATTAAGAAATTTTGCTTTTCAAGATTATTTCCATGACAAATTGAGCACTTCACCAGCTTTCATTGCTATATTGTGATAAAAAATAGTAATGTTGTTTGTTAATTTCAATAAAAATATATTACAGTATTTTACAGCAACATACTGTTACAGTAATAAGAATCTAATGGGGATTATATATAATAATTGAACATTAAAAAATATATATTTTAAAACTAAAACACATTAAAGAAAAAAAGCTGTTAAACTATAATAATGATTTTTTGAAGTTTTAAATGAAACGATTAAAGATTACCGAAGTGTATTTTACAAGAAAATACAGTTTTTCTACTTAAAAAAAACGTTTAAATCAATGTGTTATTTAATTATGAAAATTGCTAACAACTTCTTGGTAAACAGTGTTTGACCATTTTTATTTTTACCAGAAAACAAATTTACCCTGATTTCAGTTTTTTTAAGGATACTTGGAATTAGAGACATTTTAAAGCAGCATATACACAATTTCGGTGCAAAATATGTTCCAAATGGTCGTCAGAAACATTATGATGCTGTTAAAAAAATTGAGATGACAATCACAGAATGCATTGGAAAGAATCGAGAAAAAACATTGCAGTTGTAGAACAAAACATTCCAGGCTTTTCTGTAAGACAAAGAGTTAAGATGTAAAAAACACAGTTGTATGCGCCCTTCACATTTCTGTTTATGTAAAGGGCACCACAGTATCTCCGGGCACAATGTTTTATTGTCTGTTTATGAGACTAAAACTCGTCAGTCAGCCACTTGCTGCATCTTTAGCACTGGGACAAATAAGTCCATCGCTCACTGGCTCCAACACTGGTTTGAGTTTTGTCAGCAGGTCTTAAGGTCGTGATTAGAGCGAACTCTATTCATCAGAGGTGAGGCTGTCATTGAGCTTTAGTGTGAGGAACGCTTATGCTCATTGCAGGAGTTTCTCTTGAGCTGCGTACACATAATGGTGCTGCTGAAGTGGGGCTTTTAACAGAGTTTTGCTCTCAGAAAGTCTGCATTCATCCGCCGTCTCGCACACGCTCACACACCCATTTGAATTCTTACATAAACACACATGCGCAGGCAGTCGAGTAAATGAGCATCCTGAGAAACACAGCAGGAGAATAGCTTTGATGTGCTTCACTTTACTCAGAAGTTCAAAGTAGTGCCCTTCAGTTTGAATGCAGATGTGTTTAACACCTCAATGCATACACAATGATGCAGAAATGGACAGTTGAGGAGGCATTAAAGACCTCTGAAATGATTTGAAGGTTTTATTGCATGTGTTGACATATTTCTTTTGTAAAAGGAAGTTGGGAATGTACACTAAATGACTCTTTCCTTTTTAAAATAGCTAACAGTCCAGCAAAATCACATTCGGCAGCTTGTGCACAAACAAAAGCAATAAAGGCACTTTCAGAATTAATAAATCAAAGCCAATTACTTCACAACTAAATCGTAGTTGGAAAATACTTTTATTTAATTTAATGAATTATGCATGTTATTTATTATTCTTACTATTTATAAGACACTTTCATAATGAATATATTAAAGCCAGTTACTTCACAACTAGTTAGTATTTAGAAAAGAAAAGTATTAAAAAATATTTATTAATTAAAAATCTTCTGTATTTATATATTATATATATTTTGTTTTTATTTTTTAAAGTAAAAGTAAAAGCTATAGAATGTTAGGCCGATTAAGAAATTAAAAATAATTAAAAACTGCAACAGTAATGAGAATTTAATGGGAATTATTACTGATGAAAAAGGGAATATATATATATATATATATTAAGTTGTTAATAAACGTGAAAGAAAATAAACTTAATTAATTTAGTAATTACAATGTTTATTTAATATAATATGTAGATTTCTATAATATTTTGTTTGTTATGTGAAAATGTTAAAGACAGTTCGCATTCTTTTGAGAATTTCATTTTTAAAATGTATATACTTGTTCATTTAAATGTAATATATATATATATATATATACTATTTTACAGTGAAATACTGTTACAATAATAATAATATAATGGGAATTATTTTGTAAACATAGTAAACATGAAAAAGTGTTACAAACGGGGTTCATTTTCTTTATCCAAAATATAATTGCACATTTTTCTATTTAGATGTTGTGATGAATTGTCAACTGGACGTGTTTTCAACCCATAGAAACAGACTTAATACCACAAAACTCTTATTTTAATTTTATATGATCCTTAAGATGTAAACATTGTCATAAACTGCGCAATGTGCTAGATGTCATAAAAGCGTAAGAGGGAATCCACTACTGCTGTTCAGAGACTGTAAATGTAGGTGTGTAAAACATAAACTTATGTGACACATTGAGTCACTGGGATGAAGTCATCCTTTTTTCTTCTTCTTCTTTTGGCTTGTTTTGCTTTTAGATGTGACCTTCCAGCCTACCCCAGCTCTGACCTACCACACCATCGGAGGTATCTTGGACTTCTACATGGTGATGGGACCCACTCCAGAAGAAGTGGTCCAGCAGTACACTGAGGTGTGTGTGTGTGTGTGTGTGTGTGTGTGTGTGTGTGTGTGTGTGTGTGTGTGTGTGTGTGTGT
Source organism: Ptychobarbus kaznakovi (assembly GCA_027422405.1). Classification (NCBI taxonomy): domain Eukaryota; kingdom Metazoa; phylum Chordata; class Actinopteri; order Cypriniformes; family Cyprinidae; genus Ptychobarbus; species Ptychobarbus kaznakovi. The sequence continues at coordinate 2,058,588 of CM049809.1, read as the reverse complement.
GTGTGTGTGTGTGTGTGTGTGTGTGTCCTGGCTTGATGAGGTTTAGCAGCTGGAGTTTCTCTGCCTCATTGCCCACAGTGTACTCAATCTAAGCACACACACAAAATATCATCCGAAAACTCACATGCATAAATGAAATACATAAATATATATCTAAAGGAATCTCGCTTGTCACATAGACAGAAGGGGCTATTAGATTATTTTAAGCCACTTGAATATTTATGTCCTAAAATGTATTTGCATGAAATGTAAAATATTTTTATCTCGGTTTGTGCATTTTGTCTGACAGATGATCGGCCGCCCGGTTCTTCCAGCCTACTGGTCGCTCGGATTCCAGCTTTGCCGCTATGGCTACTCCAACGATACGGAGATCGCAGATCTTTACAGAGACATGAAAGCAGCTCAAATACCTTATGTAAGAATCTCATTTTGTAGTTTGTGCATGTGTCTTATAGTCTCCTCCTGAACGCAACAATAAACGCAGTTATGTAACTCTCACCGACCTTCAAAACTTGCATTAGAACTTCAGGAATATTCTGTTTTTCACTTTAAATACCTAAACCAGTTATTTTGCAGTGATATGCAACTTGAATGATAAAAACGTAATGTTCTGTTACGACTTAAAGTGGTACCTGGAGTGAGTCACGACTCATAAAGTTCATAAAAATGCCCTCATAGTCCTTTTATTTGAAGTTTCTTCTAAGAAAAGCATCACTAGTATTTATAATTCCTCAAAGTTTGAGGTAACAATTTGAACAAATCCTTAACTCTTAGTATTACACATTAACATATAACTCGTCTTGCACTGTTTTTGATACTGATAATGAATCATACCTCAAATCTTGAAGTCATTTTTTCATTTTTCAAGTCATTTTTTAAGGGATTTTAGAGATGTGTGTAATATATATATATATATTGGAACGTTATCCTCTTGGAACTAAATTACACTTGGCAGCTTGTGAATGGACAAAAGCAATGATGAAGACACTTTTATAATTAATGCATTAAACCCAATTATTTCACAATTAGTAGTTAGAAATTACATTTCTAATTTATATATATATATATATATGTATGTATGTATATATGTATATATTATATTTTTTGCTTAAGTAAGAGCTATACAATTTTAGGACTGTAAAAACGTATATGTATAAATGCTTGTGTGTGTGTGTGTGTGTGTGTGTGTGTGTGTGTGTGTGTGTGTGTGTGTGTGTGTGTGTGTGTGTGTGTGTGTGTGTGTGTGTGTGTGTGTGTGTGTGTGTGTGTGTGTGAACATTTTCAGTTACAGTAATTAGAATCTGATAGGAAATTGTGAACATATTGTGAAAATATCCCATCTCAACCACCCAGAGCACCTTAACAAATGCATAGCAGCTGCTTACCACATAATACATCATTTTGGTTTCAAACCAAAAGGCATTGCTAAGTTTGCGCTCAAATACTCAGCAACTTTGGAAGTTCACATTTTAGTTTAATGATCATAATAATTGACCTTTGATCCCTTAAAGGATGTGCAATATGCAGACATTGACTACATGGAGCGGCAGATGGACTTTACGCTGGACCAAGTGAACTTTAAAGGACTACCTGCTCTGGTGGACCAGATGAGGGCTGAGGGAATGCGTTTCATCTTCATCTTGGTACAAACTATTCTCAATTACTGGGGAAAACAAAGTTGTTTCCATGAAATGGTAACTGTAATGAGAGCAGAGCGATCGATGTAGTCTGACATCAGTACAATCTTATTCTGGCCAGAAGCATGCAGAGAAATGTATTTTGTACCAGAGCTACATGCTTTATTTGTTTGTGTGCTTCAGGACCCGGCGATTGCGGGCAATGAGACAAAAGGCACCTACCCTGCATTTGACACCGGGATTGAAAAAGACGTTTTCATCAAATGGCCTCCTGAGCTCAGCAATGACATTGTGTGGGGAAAGGTATGACAAACACAAGGAGGAAGAGGAACATATATTGATTGAGTCAATGCCTCATAGTTTTGTTGACAGTATATTTTTCTCTGCTCTGCGGCACGAGTTGGAAGTCTTTCATTTTCTGCAGAACCTTGAACTCTGTTTGTAGCTTGGTTTGCTTGTGTTGTGATTTAAAGAAGTATAATGCAAATATATACACATTTATCTCTGACTGTTAGCATAGAAATACAGTACGTTTGCCATTGCTCGGTGAGGGTTTGACAGTTAGTTTACATAAAATGTTTTTTGAATGATTTAAAAAAATTGCATATTGTCATACCAATTTCTATAATTTTCTCAAATAGGATGAATGTTTTATAATGAAACAAACCAAATGAATTGGCACTGATCATTGAATCTATTGCTAAACTCAATACTAATTGTGCTGTTGTCCAAAAATGATGACATCAAGGATAATGTCATTATGATTTGTTATGCAGTAAGTCCTAAATTGGAATTTTTACAATCTAATCATAATTGGGAATAACACCTGGAAGGCGAATTAATTAACCCATAACTCTGCCCACTGCCAATTTACTCAACTGGTTGCCAGTTGGTGTAAAATAAAGCATATCACAGGAAGCCAGCAAACAAACTGGGTCAGAGACTGCAGATTCTACCCAACCTAAAAAAAAACCTTCGGCATCTGTCTAAAAAGCTCTATGAACACAGGCAAATTAAAACGTGGATAAATCAACTCATCAATGTACAGTGTATGGCTTGTCAAACTCCGTTGTCAATTGTGCTCGTTCTTGCGTATCGTCAATCTGGCAACCCGCTTGAGCATGGAGTCTGAGAAAGGAGGTTGGGATAAAACAACTTACATTTTACAGACGCTTTTATCCTTTTTATTCAGGCTATACATTTTTTGTCAGTATCTGTGTTCCCTGGGAATTGAACCCAGAACCTTTTGCATTGCTAACGCAATGCTCTACCACTGAGCTCTACCAACTCTCTCCAATATTTTGAATTTGGACCGCTGTACCCATTTCAATATTAGATACTGTACCTTTAAATTGGGAAACGTCATCTGGAATGCGTCATTAATTGAAGGGATTTCACAAAAGACTTATAGGATGAAAAATATGTGATACTGAAAATACTTGAGTATTACTTAATCACAGAATAAAACCACATTTTTCATAAAGCTTGATTTGTTTGAAATATTGTATTGTTTCTGTCTATCATAGGTGTGGCCTGACTATCCCAATATCACTGTGGACAATTCTTTGGACTGGGATACTCAAGTAGAGGTATCTGCCTCTCTTACTTCATTATCTTTCTCTATAAATCACTCTCTTTCTATCTCTCTTTAATCAGAGAACCGAACATCTTTTCTCTTGTTCCCCCTATCCAAGTCTATTCATTCTGAAATCATCAGTACAATGGGCTATAATAGCACATGCAGTCAAGAGAGATGAAGGTGACATCATAGATACTATCAACCAATCAGCATTTAGAAGACACACTATTGGCCAATGAGCACATAATAGTGTTGTACTATATCACCCACTATTTTATCAGCCAATCGGCATGTAGAAGAAACACCAACAGCCAATGAGAACAGATCAGAAGTGAATCCGCACATTATTATTTAAACAAATTAGCATGTTGCACTACTTTAATATCCGACCAGCATGTAGTAATCAATAAAGCACTGCCTCCAACCTGCAGCAATTCTATTAATGTTTGTTTTACTTAAACATTCAGCTATTCAGATCTTTCGCGGCATTCCCTGATTTCTTCAAGACCAGTACAGCAGAGTGGTGGGGACAGCAGATTAAAGACTTTTACAACAACATCATGAAGTTTGACGGACTCTGGATCGTGAGTGCTTTGTCTCTTTCATTTTCATACTGGAATGAAAAGCAAAGAAATGTAAAGTTATGCTTTATTTTAATTATACATTCTGCTAAATATAAGTAACTAATAAGTATGTCAACTAACTCTTACGATTTTGCAAATACATATCAACTAACGCTCATTAGAAGACTGTTAGAATTATGGTTTGTAATATATTGTAAGTTGACATGTAGCCTACTTTCAAAGTTACTTATAGTCAATAAAAGGACTATCAGAATAAATTGTTAGCAGATAGACAGTCTCATGTCCCTAATGCAAAATAACTATATTAAAATGTATTTGAAATGCATGTACTTCATATACCACAAATATATTTACATATTTATGCACTTAATAAAAATACCCTGCAATTGTAATTTTAGTATACTAAACTGGTATACTTAAAGTCTGCTGAATTGGAACAACTAATTTTGTAATTGGAAATGCACACAAATTATAATTTTGCACTACTGTAATATCCAATCAGCATGTAGTACTCGTCACATTGTGTGGAATTAGTGCTGACGTCCAACTAAAGATATACTGAAGTATATTTGATTGTGCTAAAGTGGAACTATTGCAAGTACACTTTATATATCTTGCATTTAAAGACTGATATTATTCATAGATCATACAATCCTCAATAGTGACATTAAAACACATTTTAGACTTAATATTAAGAAATGTGCATTGTGCACAAGTAGTAACCCAAATAAAGTTTAATTATAATTGTTATATCAGTAAGTCTCAAGCAATATGTCAGTAAATGTGTTAATAGGTTTGAACTATACTTATTATTAAATAACTGTATTTTAAATATATAACTTTTATACTAGAGGTAAGCAGACAAGTAAGCAGTCGGTTTTATGAATTAAAATGGTAAAATATATTATCTGTGCATTACAAACCATTGTTGCTCTTAAAGTAAGACATCTAACTCTAACCGTAACCGATAAATACATAAATAATCAGAGGAAAATGATAGATTCATAGGAATGTTGTTGAAATCTTGTTGTTGATTGTGGAATATGTCCTACTTGACAAAGTCATGGTTAGCTGTGCAAGAACAAATGAAGGTTTTGCATAGCCACGCCCAATTTCTGCACTCATTTGCATATGGTCATGATTTTCTCCTTTGCATTCTTTGAATGAAAACCTTGTCATTGTGTTTTGTATTCTGAAGGACATGAATGAGCCGGCCAGTTTCGTGCATGGCACCGTCGGAGAAAATTGTCTAGGGAATAATAATTTGGAAAATCCTCCATACATGCCCCGTAAGTTCCTATGAGTGCACGATGGTCAACATATACACTTGTATTTAGCACTTTCTGTGCAAAATTAATCTGGATATGTGTGTGACTTTTCCCAGCACTGGAGTCCAAGCACAGAGGTCTGAACCATAAGACTTTATGCATGAACAGCGAGCAGATCCTGGCCGATGGCAAACGCGTCAAGCATTACGATGTTCACAACTTGTACGGCTGGGCTCACACAAAACCCACTTACGAGTTAGTTCTGTTCTTCTCTATTCGCTACTGTTTTATTACTTGGTTGTTCTGATTTAAGTTTTAAATCCTGTTTTTGTATGTGTGTTTCCCAGTGCTTTGCTTAGTACCACTGGAAAGAGAGGTGCCGTAGTTACCCGTTCAACATACCCATCTAGTGGACGCTGGGCAGGACATTGGCTGGGAGACAACTACTCCGCCTGGGACCAGCTTCTGAAGTCCATCATAGGTTTGTGTTCATTCACTAGTGGGAAGATAAGCATCATGCTCATATTTAGTATGCACTATTGTTCAAAAGTTTGGGGACGGTAATTCGTTTTTTTTTCTTTTTGAAATAAATCAATACTTTTTTTTTCAATATGGATGCATTAAAGTAATCAAAAGTGACAGTGAATAATACATTTATAACATTACAAAAAAAAATCTAATTTAAATAAATAGATTTTTTTTTTTACTTTCTATGCATAAAAGAATCCTGGAAATAAATGTATTGTGGCTTCCACGAAAATCTAAGGCATCACAATACTTATAATAATTAGACATTTTTATTGAGCAGCAAATCAGCATATTAGAATGATTTCTGAAGGATCATGTGACACTGAAGACTGGAGTAATGATGCTGAACATTTTGTTTTATATCACATAAATAAATTACATTTTAAAATATATTCAAATATAAAATAGGCTATTTTAAATTGCAATAATATTCCACATTTATTTAATTTAAATTGTATTTTTAATCAAATAAATACAGCCTCAGTGAGCATAAGAGACTTCTTTCATAATCCAAAACTTTTGAATGGTATTATATATTAAATGGTAACTAAATGGGAAAGTTTTGCAATGATAATTTCAATGTATTGGTCTTCTGAGGCATCAAACATGTTCTGACATTTTTTTTTATATGATGCAAGAGTCAAAGAAAAGATAGCAGAGATATGCAAGAGTGAAAAAAAACCTTGTTTAGGGACAGCAAGACACACAAACCTGCCTCAGATTATTAGAGACTTCTTAAAACAGGCCAGTAACAAACCAGTCAGAACATAGAACAAACATAGCAACACGTTTTGCATGGGCAATCAGCACATTTGTTTTATATAAAAATTGTTTGTCCGCATCCACCTCACTCATTAAACGTGGTGTTTTTGTTGAACATCTACTGTACAGTTCAGTGCATTAACTAGATATCTGTATCTATGAAAATCAAACTCTCTCTCTCTCTCTCTCTCTCTCTCTCTCTCTCTCTCTCTCTCTCTCTCTCTCTCTCTCTCTCTCTCTCTCTCTCTCTCTCTCTCTCTCTCTCTCTCCTTGTGTCTTTCAGGCATGATGGAGTTCAGCATATTTGGCATCCCTTACGTAAGTGCCTCTCTCGTCCTGTCGCAGCACTTGCTATTGATTTTTCATTTGTGCTTTATTTCCTATCATACAATGTTTTTAGTTCAATTGGGTGCATTACACCAGCATGCAGCCATTACACTGTCTCTAGAGTTTATTTATTAGTGTTTTGGAGTTGGCTCTTGTGGCCCTGTTTTTACAGAGATCTATATGTGTGTCTCTCTCTCTCTCTCTCTCTCTCTGTCTCGCTTCGCTTGTGTTTCAGACCGGTGCTGATATCTGCGGCTTCTTTAATGTTGCTGAACAAGAGATGTGCCTGCGCTGGATGCAGCTTGGAGCTTTCTATCCGTTCTCCAGAAACCACAACACCATCAACATGCCAGTAAGAAAAGCTTTAGAGAAGCTGTATTCATGCATTGGCTTTTGAATGGACATATTAGGATTTTTTTAGACCAGTGTCAACAAAAACTGACTAAATCTCACTCTAAGCCTAGGAATGAGGTTAGTTTAATCAGTCAAATTGTGTCAGAGCTCTTTTTCCTATAAAATATCTTGTGCTTTTCATCACATCATTTTTGGATCTAAAAATGGGGATTTTGAGACCGATATTTGTAGCGCTGTTCGAAGTCTGTACATTTCAATTCAAAATGTGACTTTAAAAAAAGGTCCAACTTTGCTGAGCTTGTTTGTAGGAGTGTGCAATATGATTAAAAAAATTGATTAAATATTAAAATTAGCGATTAACATATTGACATGCATGTAAAATATAGTATAGTATAAATATTATTGGTAAATCAAACTAAATAAATATTACTATTGTAAAATACAGAAAATAATATAATATATAGCAGTATAGAGAGAAAATAATAATAACGTTTGCTATTCTTATTCTTATTGTGACTAAGTTAAAATATTAAACTAAACTATTACTATTGTAATATTTGTAGGGGTGCACAATATGGCCAAAAAAGAGTGATTACATATCAGCATGCCTGTTAACAAACAAACAAAAAATAATAATAATTATATTATTATTATTATTATTATTATTTTACAGTACAACTTGTATTATATTAATACAAATATTAATATTGATATATTAATTTCTTAATTTCCAAATGTTAAATAATCTATAAAACAGCCTTTGCTTTTTTAAATAATTGCACCAAGCAATTTTGGTTTTATCATGCTTAGAAAACTGATGGATGTGACAGGGGACATGTGGGGCCATTGTACAGCAGCCAGTGTGAAACGGACCGTAATTGAGCCTTATATGGCGTTAAGCCTGATAATCAGTGACAGTGAGTGACGGGCATCAAAACAGAGGTTGATAATGTCACTTCCTACATGAACGCGTGTCTGTATGACGCCCTGAGAGAGTATGAAAATGATCTCTGAATCACTGAGATAGACAGTGGCTCCAAAACACACGGCTGCAATTGAAAAGGGCCTCCCGCACGGGCTCTGAGTAATATCTGGCATCCATAGACAGGTGGGCTGTCAGGTATTCACTCTGCCACTTGTTTAAAATGTGACCTTTGCAAGTGCTGGGACCTGTCACAAAAATCCAATAAGCCCGGGGAGTGAGAGGGATCGATGTGGTGTGGGGGAAATTCTTCAGTGAGTGGACGTGGCAGCTTCGATGCTAACAGAAACATGTGGGGTATAATTAAATACTCAAAGTTACCCAGAACCCTCCTGGGCTTCAATCGTTAAGAAACAGCTTTGCTAAATGAGTGATTAAACAAACAGAAACAGAAATTGGAGTGGAAATGTAGCCTAAAAATCCTAAAAGAATGTGCACAGAATTAATTGAACAGATGTATTTATTTGTTTATTTATTTATTTGTTTGTTTATTAATTTAACTTAATTTTAAATAGAAAACATTTATTTTTATTTCAAATAAAAATATTATTAAATAAATTATTTTAAAATTATTATTTTTATTTATTATGTGTTTGTTTGTTTAAATTGAACCTTATTTCAAATCAAACTGGTTTAATTAGAATAATTGAAAGTACAATTTATTTAATTTACGATTTTATTAATTGCACAAATGTATTTATTTTTAAATCTATTTATTTAACTTAATTTAAAATAAAATAAACTTAACAAATAAATCTTTATGTATTTATTTCTATTAGCATGAACTTAATTATTAAAATATTTTTTTATTTACTATTTGTTAAAATATTACCTTACAAAGAAAATAAACTTAATGTAAAAGTTTAATTAAAATAATTGGATGTATTATGTATTTAATTGACTATTTATATAATATTTTATTACGAGAATCCTTCTTTTATGTCTGAATTGGTTAAAGGAATGTCTAATGTCTGTAGAGTATCTGTAGAAACTGTCAAATCCATCAGGATTTTCTTTAAATTCCTTTTGCTATCCTACAAGGTATTTCTTTATTTTTTTTTTTATCCTGCTGGTAATTATGACAGTACTTTTGGGAACAGGGTATTGGGAAGTTTTTGTTTTGCGCTATGTTGCAATCATATGAGAATTTCTATTACAATCCTTCAGGATTTGCTGCAAATTATGAAAGAAATTGGGGTTGAAGACATAGTCGTTTGCTATCTGCTCCCTTTCATTTCGCTGTCTTTGTCAATGAAACTGGCGAAAAAGCAAAAGAGAAAACATTTGTGCAATATTATATGTGCATATTCCTTTGGGATTTGTTTTAGAGTAAAACACAGAAGTAAAAATGCTAACAAAATAGCATGAAATGTATTAGTTCTGGTATTCGACGTGTACTGCCAGAGACCAGGGAATTTAGAGGGCTTTATTAAAACAAAAGTCTGCACACCGCACATTGGTGTTCTGCCGAGTCATTCACCTGCTCCGGTGTGGATGTGTCTCAATGACACTTTCAATAAGAGACCGTCCTCAGCTGGCCTCTACCCCGTGCCGGACGTGTTTATCCCTGCACGTCCCCATGCTGCTGTAATTACCTCTCTAAGATGTCATTAGCTTTAATGTGGCTGCGCAGGCAAGTGGAAGGTCATCCAGAGACAAACGGCAAAGGATGGAGGGCGTCAAGGTGGCCTGAGTTACTAAGTGATGGAGAGAAAGACAATTCAGATGGACTAATGTATTAAAGTAATGTGCTCTGACTAGCACTGGAAGTAGCAAATCCTGGATCATGGCTGCATATAGTTTTTTTTAATTTTATAAATTAATTTCAGCGTTAATTGTAATTGTTTTAGTACATGTACAATTATGAAAGTAAGAACTAATGTGTTGGCAAGTAGCTAAAATAAAGTAGTTGTTTTTCAGTTAGCGTTCATTTTAATTTATAATTAACATAAAAAATTTTTTTTATGTTTTGAGTTTCAATTTAATAACCATCATCCCACATATTTCACATTTATTATTTTTCCTCAAAATAATAAAAGTAAAATAAAATAATAATTACAAAAATATCAACGTATCAAAAATAAATAAATAAATAAACTGGAAAATGTTTACTTTGTATCAAATTAAAAGTTTAGAAGTAATATATATATATATATATATATATATATCAATTTGATTCAAATTAATTTGTACAGCAAGATTAATACTGTTGCAAAACAGCACCGAAGGTCCAAGCAATAAACAGATTTCTGGTAACATAATAAAACAAAATAAATTGATTCAAATAAATAAATAATGTACATATAATTTTAATCTTCATGTTCAGATCATATTCATATGCAAAATCCATTCTCTTAGAAAGTGTCTTTGTGTTTTCCAGATTTAAACACATTTAAATATCCTTCAAATGAGATAATTTACTTAGGAAGTAACATACATTTGCAAAGTATTTCTTTAGCAGAACATTTAGCAGAATATTGTGAAATGCTCAGCTCCCACTACCTGCTTGAGAAGAAACTGTGTTCAAGTTATCAAAACAAGCTGGAGGGGGTAAACGACAGATGAACAGACACCCGAAGAGGTTCAGGAAGACCACCTTATTTACTCCTAATATCTGGCGAAGTCATTTTCCAGTGCAAATGTTCCCGCTGATGCCAGCTGCCAGAGAGAGACGGGCTTCTGCAGCACGGCTCATAAGTCTTACACTCCTGCCAGGGTTTCCGAGTTCGTCCGTCTCTCATCTCGCTAAGTCACATGCTAATGGAGTCAGAGGGCAGTACATTTGGAATCATTTGGCTTTTTGTCTGCGAGCAGCAGTTGGCTCTAACAGGAGGAAGGTCTAGTTCATTAAAACACTTTAACGCAGAGATATTAGCTTTTCCCATTACATTAGCAGAACGAGTTTTCACTCCACGAGTGAGAGAGGGGACAAGACTAAATATTCCAGAGGTCAGAAGGGCAAGAACCATATAAACCTACAATATTCAGTCTGTTTACTTCATCACTATTGCTGCATCACTATTATTATTATTGTTCAACACTGGAGGTTAGAGTTTAATTTAATTTAATTATAAAATATTGTTAAATAACAATAAAATATTTTTAAAGTTTTAGTAATTTTATTGTTTTTGTGATTTTTTTATTATACAATTTTGTGAAATAACAATAAAATATTGTTAAAGTTTTAGTAATTTTATTGTTTTTGTAATTTTTTGTAGTAGTCATATCTATGTTTTTGTTTGTTATTTATTAAATAATCAAATTATTTAGATAATACAAATATTTAATGAAATAATGTTATTAACTGTATCTGTTGCATTGTTGTTAGTATAACTGAGATACTATTATAATTTGTATCTATATTTTCTTTAAAAAAAAATATATATATATATATATATAATATTTGTATTGTTTTTAAATATCTATATATAGGTTTTGTTTTAATATGTATTTATTTAATTTTAATATGTTATGTTTTTTATATATCTTTATAGGTTTATTTGTTTTCATATAAGTTTGAGTTAATTTAGTTTTAGTTGTTTTAGTACATAAAGTAAATGAAAAAATGAAATGTTGTATTATAAGTCATTCAGTAAGATAATGTGTGTGTTAAAGGTCCCAAATTGCGCAACTTTCTGGAGTTTTATTTCAGGGTTTGATGTCCTTAAGAATATATATTCGTGGTATAAGTACCAAAAACATCTCAATATATTTTTACAGCTCCTCTTTCAAGAGCTCTGCTAAGAAAAGGTAGATTTTTGCCTGTCTAATTAATATTCATGAGCCTCTCTTCTGATTGGCCTGTTGTTTTCTGAGTGACGCCAGGCCAACCACAGGTAACTAGTTAGGGCCGGCGTCACAATTACACCGCGCTAAGCTGGAAGCAAAACAAAGATTCGGCTACACAATGAGCTTAAAATATCATCGGTGCCATCAGATGAATATAAAATATGTTGGGTGCCAGAATCGATGTAATACAGCCTCAAATTAGAAATTTGATCGCATACTTGCTGCCACTGCCAGACAAAAATACCCAGGACAGGTGTGATTAAACGCGATAAAACGAGCGGACTGGACAGAAACGATCGTCAAAAATACTCGCGTTTGCAGCGCACACTTCTAATCAGAAAAGGTTCATTAACGAATTGTCTTTTGTTGTTATGGGCGCGTCTGAAGATTTCTTGCATGTCACGACTGTGTATGAAATAATGTCTGTGTGCATGTGTGTAAAACAACAAACTGGTGATTTATAATCATTTGTAATTGTATATACATTGTCGTGATTAATTGTGGCTGGAGGATGGATGGGACGGTGGGCGGTGCTCGGGATGGTGACTGAAGGCGGTGACTGAGTAGTTCTGACGTCACATTTTTACGGAGGTCACAAGGGCTCGTGAAAAAGCACGGCTACTTTATGCACTCTGTGTGAGCTTTACTGTGGATTGAAACTTATATGGTAGTTACATATCCCCTAGACCTCTGTTATCATGAAACAAGCCAGGACATTTCAGTTTTGACAATATGGGACCTTCAGTACTTATAATGTTATTTTCTACAAAAAAATTTTTTTCCCAAAAATAATCATTTCCCAAAGAGTATATTTTTTTTTGTTTGTTTTCCAGTTCTAAACTCATTTAAATATCCTTTGAGCAAGATAAGCAAAGCTGCATAATATATTAAGGCTAATTTTCAGGAAATGTGTTTAATATACTGTAAGAGTATTTTATTTTGAGACAATGGCATATATTTTTTCCACTTCTTTTAACCATAAGCAGGAGAAAATCAATTCAATAACAAGACAAAATATAGCTTTATTCAAGAAGCATTCTCTGAAAATGAGCTTTAATATCTCATGCAGCTTGTTTTAAGGACATTTAGAGGAGCTTTTTTAGGCCTTAGTATAACATACAGAAACTGTTCTCACTTCATGAAGTGTTTAGTTCATGTTTAAATATTACCATGCATACATTAGTGGTCAGACCTGTGAACGTGTGGTATTTGAGAAATAATGATCAGATATAGTTCACCTTTATATCTGTGAGCACATTAATTCACACCCACTGCTCTTAACAGCTCTCAGACCCGCACACAGGCCAGTCCTCTCTCTGTCTGACAGACGATTAACATTCAGCTCGTACACACACAAGCGCACGGGACAGATGGTGAACAGTTATGTCTGGATTCAGTGGATATTTGGATTGTGCAAATATGAAATATAGTTCAGAGCTAAAGTATGTATTCCCATGGTGTCACAATGCATAAGGCAGGACATGTGTTGTTCCATATCTATCTGTTTGCAGCTAGATCATAAATAAATAAGTTACTGAGGTAATGCAAAATTTGAATAGTTAATGATATTGATTCATTGATTACATTTGTAATGCTATTTACTCCAGTAAAAAAAAAAATCTCTCTCTCTCTCTCTCTCTCTCTCTCTCTCTCTCTCTCTCTCTCTCTCTCTCTCTCTCTCTCTCTCTCTCTCTATACATATACAATTCTATTCCATACAATATATTCTATTTATTCCATACAATTCCATACAATATATTTAATTTAGTCCATACAATTATTGAGCAGGCTCAAGACAAAACTGGTAAGGAAAACATTTTAAAATATATCACAATAAATAATAAAACGATCCTAGCATGTACATGGCAAGGAAGGAGGTTTGCATGAGAATCCATCCAGGTTTTCTTCAGCAGTGTGGAATGTAATCTGATGGGTTTTTGTGATGTTTGACAGAGGCAGGATCCCGTGGCCTGGGGAACGGAGTTTGCTGCTGTGTCTCGTGATGTTCTGAACATTCGCTACACCCTCCTGCCGTATTTGTACACACTGATGTACGAAGCGCACGCTCACGGGAACACTGTGGTCAGACCCATGCTGCACGAGTGAGTGTCCACCATTTAGTTGACCCACAAATGAAAAACTTTTGCTCACCCTCATACAATTTCAAAACTATAAGACGGAAAAAAAGGTTTTAAAACAATTTAAAAACTGTATGAATATGAACATTTTAGAAAGTTTTTATCTTGGCTATGCAAACATTAAGGGAACGTTACATTTTAGCATTTTGCAAGAATTGTGCGAATGTTACTTTTGAATGTTCTCTGAACGTTCTGAAACAAGAAGAACATTTAAAAACGATCCAACATTCTACTAAAACATGAAAAATGCATATGGGTCAAAGATGAGATGCCCCATTTTGGTGTCTGCATCAAATACATTTACAAAAGGGATTATTATATATGCAGACAGCATATAAACACATTAAAGTATTTAATGTCTTCAAATAACTTTTGTGAAAATAATATGTCAAAATATGGATGAAATAATGTTTCAATGCATTCAGCATAACAAATATGTATATACAAATGAAACAACATACTTATTCTGACCTGTTCATGTTCAAATACATACAATAATAAGTGAGTATATTACATTTATTATATTTTAAATGATTAAAAACCTTTTAATTTGCTGACAAATGGGTAAAACATATAGTGGTTGCTCAGAAAATAAATAAATAAATTAATTAATTAAACAGGGCACATTCTAATGTATGAAAAAATAAATAAAGCTGCATTATACTTTTATAGTTTTGATGCTTGAAAACCCTTTTTCATCTTTGAGTCATATAATGTTTCTGTGGTAATGTTTAGAGAACATTGTTAATTACCAGATAACTTTGGCAGAACGTTAAGGAAGTTCTGCGAATGTAACGAGGCCAGTGAGTAAATGCTGACAGAAGTTTCCTTTATGTGTGAAATATCTCTTTAAGACCTCCATTCATGTTCTGCTCCTTCCAAATATATCTTCATTACACCATCTTTTCTTTCTGACACTATCTTCAGTCCATCCTCTCGTTCCAATTACATATCCCCCAAAGCATCACGGGAACGACTAATCAGAACTTGGACCAAATGCCTTGTCTCTGTATCGGTCTTATATTCCTGTGTCTGATGATTCGTTTAGCCTGCTTTGATATCACTACTCTGTTGACCCCTCTAACCTTCCTCTTCCGGAATCTGCTTTTTTCAGCGTCTCAACCTCTGCATGTTTTCATCTCATGCTCTAAACCTCTCTCTTGCTCATGTTTTGTTCTCTCCCTCATGAACGGCATGTACAGTGTTGAGTGGATGATGTTCTCAGTGCTGTGTTCTTTACTGTAGGTTTGTCACAGATGAAAAAACCTGGATCATTGACAAGCAGTTCCTCTGGGGTCCCGCTCTTCTAATCACACCTGCTCTGGACCCGGTATGAAACACCCAGGCTATTACACATATGTCATCATATATATGTGTGTGTGTGTGTGTGTGTGTGTGTGTGTGTGTGTGTTTATGTGGTTTATGAGGACACAAATTTGTATAATGACATGGGTATGACATAGGTATTACAAGGAGAAGGTGATTTATGTCAGTGTGTGTGAGTTTTTTTGTAGTGTGTGTGTGTGTAGGGTGTGTTGTGTTTTGTGTGTGTGTGTGTGTGTGTGTGTGTGTGTGTGTGTGTGTGTGTGTGTGTGTGTGTGTGTGTGTGTTAACTATTTTTTCTTATATTTAATCTGTATGTAAATGTATTATGCTGTGTATATATTAATATCATTCTACATGATTAATGCATTTAAATTATTTTACTTATTTTAATATTCAAATCGTTTTTTAGGTATATTATTATGATTATGATTTAGTGTGTGCATATATTCAGTCAGTAAAGAGTCTTGCAGTTCTACTTAGTATTGTTTGGGTTGTTGTGTATGATTTTTTTCTCATTGGTTTTGTTTTATGAAGGGCGTTACTGTGGTCAAGGGATACCTACCAAATGGCATCTGGTACGATTACCACACGGTAAGCATTTTACCAACATGCAAGTAAGCATTTTATTCATAAGCATTCAAATCTTTATTAGCATGTCAATTTAACAACCAGTCATAATGAAGCTAGCTTCTGAAACAAATTCAGCCTGCGGTACAATGTCCTCTATGTATTGGGGTCTCTTATCTGCTTGTATGTGATTTATCATCCAGGGTAAAGCTATAAGAACAGGAGGAGAGTTTGTGGATATGGAAACACCGTTAGAGAAAATTAACCTGCACGTGAGAGCAGGCCACATTCTGCCCTGGCAGAAACCGGAGAACAACACACACTACAGGTGAAGCGATACTGCATCTGTCTTAATATCTCTTTAATGGGACATTTTGCTATACTTGCATAGTATTTTTCCATTTTCAAAAGGCTTCTTGCCCCCAAAACAGTCAAGATTTTTTTTTTTGTCCATTTTCAATTTTCTCTCTGTGCCTTTAAGAGTTCACACTGTTGATTATCAAGACGAGCAAGTGTCAGAACTCTGAATAATTAATATTATGTAAGTGTGAGTGGTTGTATGTTTAATGTGTTTTTTTTTCTTGTAGTCGTCAGAATCCTCTGGGTCTGATTGTTGCTCTTAATGATGGAGGTGTAGCAAAGGGATCCCTGTTCTGGGATGACGGAGAGGGAATTGGTGAGATTTGTGTGCTTGTGTGTCTGTAGGGATGGGAATCATGAGGAATTTAAAGGTTTTGATTTATCTTGATCTTTCAAATTTCATTAATGATTTATTCAAGCCGGTTCATTGGAAATATGTGGAAATACAACAATTCTGCAAAATGATATTACATTGCTTCTTGCATCATTTTGTGACACTTTTACAGTGACATGTTCAGGGAGTAGCCCTAAAACCACGTTCATTATTATCCAAAACAGGCAAAGTTGTGCGCTATAAGGTTCATGCTATATTGCATTTAAAAATAAGACACTAAACCCTACTTTAATCCTAAACGACTAATACAATGGATTAAAACACATTTGTTTCTGTGAAGTGCAATGCTGTACCGGGTGCGCTACCGAGCAAGTTTACTACATCAGAAAATCCATACGTATGGAGCTGGTTAAGTGATGCAAATGTCAAAACTCATGCACTATGGTAAAAGTGTTCTGAGGTCATTACTCAGTATTTTGTGTAAGGAACTGCAAGAACTGCCAAGTCTTTATTAACTGGTAATCTGCCCCATAATCACAATTTGTGTGAAAATGAATACAAGTTGTTGGCGTATTACAGCCACTAGAGTTCATTTCAACTGGAATCGGCAGTGAAGTGTATGTATACTCTAGGCATGTTTTTTGGCGTTTAACAAAAATGTAAGAAGGGACACATATTTCCAATGAGCCTATTTTGGATGTATGCTTTTTACTTGTAGTAAATGCTATTATTGCTTAAGTCTCATTAGCATTACAAGCAATAACATTGTGTTCTTAAAGCGTATCGTAATATATTCATTTCTGTATTTGTTTGTGTATGTAGATCATTCTAAAAATAATGTATCACAGTGTTTTAAAAATACTTTCTTCTTTTAATCTATGTTTATCTTCTTTATTATTATTCTTACAGATACTGTTCTGAACAGGCGATACCTCTTGACAGCTTTCAATGTCACTGAGGTAAGTTAATATGTATTGAAGAAAGCAAAGTGTGCAGTTCTTTCAGATTTATTTGGATTGTGGTCATTAAATCCAATAGGGAGTCCAATATTGTCCATCTCACTTGAAGCCAAACATCTGCGGCCACTCTCTATTAATAAACAAATCCAGATCCAAAACTGTTTCATGCTGTAGCAGCTCAAGGCCACTTGGCCCCGGTCAGAGCTCTCTGGACGTTCTGTGGGTTTGATGTCGTATGTACTGGGATTATTTGAGCGGTGGGGAAAACACGGCACTATGGAGTTGAGAACTGTTTGTAAAACGAGGTCAGACTCAGCTAGGTTGAGTTGTCTCAGCACAGATGTTACATAAATACTGACAACTATTTTCTGTTATTATTCATTCTGTTCTAGTAATATCTAAGTGGGAGAATCTAAAGAAATCATTTGTCAATTTATTTTTGCATTGTGATATTAATTTCATGATAATTAAGTGTATTTTCCTCACAAATATGTATTACTGTAATATATCTGGATGTTTTAATGACAGCAATTATGATTTGCAATATCATTTTTGCTTCTACTGTAAACGGGCATGTGTGTGTTACAGCTGTGCTGTGTGATTATGTTTATAGCGTACTCTTACCAGTGTGGTTTCTGTAAATGGGCTGGCCGTGGCCGACATACTGACCCTGGGTGTCGTGAGGGTTTGGGGTGTAACAAACCAAGTCACTCGGGTTACCATGAAAGTGGCCGAGAACCCTGAAGTCAACTTGAAATTCACATATAAACCTGAGGTGAGATGCTTTATGCAAATATATACTTTAAACCAGTTATATACCGTTCATATAGTCAGAACCATTGATATTATGAGAAATGGTACCTTTTATATGGACAAGAGGTGCTGCTTAAAAAATACAAATCATTTATTTTAAATGATTTTTATTCAGTTTTATTTATTTTAAATTAAATAAGTAAATAAATCATGTTACCTTGCAATGTTTCAAAATGTAAAATAGCAGGTAAATATATCAATTATATTTATTAATTATTTAATTTGGTAATTTTATATGCAGCTATAAAATGCATTTAAATGCATTTTCTTAAAAGATGAAAATGTTCTTGTTCTTGTTCTTATTGTGCTTGCCATGCATTTGCCAGTTTATAAAACGATTGCTTTTTAAGTGATATTACTTTCATGACAAAAATAAATGTATAAATACTTATGTTATTTATATTGAAAATCATTTAATTTAATTGTAAGATTACTAAGACATATTATTTTCTTTAAAATTAAGAATACTATAAATAATAATATTTAAAAAAAATCTGTACATTTGTTTGCAGTATTTTAATTTATCCCGGTGAAATTTTACACCAAAATTAATACAAATAAATATTTAATTATATCTTATTGAAAATTAGTTTTAAAGAGATTTTAATATTTAAATTTTAATATTTCCCTAAGATATATTTTCTTAAAAATTAAGAATATCATACATAATTAAGTAATTTAGTTTGGAAATAATGTATACATTAGGGAAGTATTTATATGCTGCAATTAATTTATCATAGTCAAATTTCACCCCAAAATTAATAAAAAGAAATATGATTTTATAATATACTTATGACTTTTATAATATATATAATTTATATTTTAAAGAGATGTTATTTATAATATATATAATTTATATTTTAAAGAGATGGTATTTATATGACAATTAAAAATGTAAAATAATTATATTATTTAAACTGAAATTGATTAGATTTGAATATAATTTATACATCTTGGAAGTTGTTTGCTGCCTTTAATTTATGCTGAGAACAATAATAATAATAATACAGTACATATACATATATATAATACAGTAATGAGAATCACTATTGAGAGTAATTTGGAGGCTAAACATCTGAATGCATTCACATTGATTCATCCTTGTATTTTTTAAGTTGTTTTCCTAGTCCTCCATTATTACCCATGCACATTGAGCTTGATGAAATACATAGAGCAGTTTACATTTTCCCAGAATGCTTAAAAATAAATGCTTTAAAAAGTTGTATGTGCATCACCGTTTCTATTAATAAGACTGCAGGCAGGAGCTCCAGAGACTGGGATTTATATGAGTCATGAGAATAATCGAGGGGGGGGGGGCAAAGAAACTGTGCTCATGTGAATCTGAATAACTAGTGTTCCAGCCCACACCGAATCATTTATCTTTCTTAGTATTTCCCGACTGCATAATAAGTCTGAAAGAGGCGAGGCAGCTCCATCTGTCTCCATGTGTGTGTTTGCCCTCAGCGGCGTATGTCAGATCAGAGGTGGCGTTTCCCAACGATTCGCTCGAACATCTTTTATTTTTCTTCATCATGCCATTATTAGGCCATTAACTGAACTAGTCTGTAATCACACACGAGTTTAAGCTCTTAAAGGAATAGTTCACCCAAAAAATGGAAATTTGCTGTACATGTACACACTCTCAGGCCATCCAAGATGTAGATGAGTTTGTTTCTTCATCAGATTTGGAGGAATGTAGCATTACATCACTTGCTCACCAATGGATCCTCTGCAGTGAATGGGTGCCGTCAGAATGAGAGTCCAAACAGCTGATAAAAACCATCAAAATAATCCACACCACTCCAGTCCAACAATTAACATTGTGTGAAGCCAAAAGCTGCGTGTTTGTTCACAAATCCATCATTAAAACGTTTTTAACTTCAAACTGTCGTTCCAGCATATGTCCATGATTTAGCTTTCTCCAGTGAAAATGATAAATATGAAAAGATTTACAAGCAAAAACAGTACAAAATAGATCCTAAACAATTATGTTGGTGGATTTTGATGTGAGAGAACAAAAGAGAATGGACTTTTCACTGGAAGAAGTGTTATTGTGGATTATGGACTCAAATTTTGGCCATAAACAAAAGTTTTAAGCTAAAATGCCTTTATGATGGATCTGTTTCTACATACATGCAGCTTTCTGTTTCACAAGACATGAGTTGACGATTACTTCTGGATTACTTGTGGATTATTGTGATGTTTATAACAGCTTTTAGGGCTCTCATTCTGACGGCACCCATTTACTGCAGAGGATTCATTGGTGAGTAAGTGATGTAATGCAAAATGTAGCTTTCTTTTTTTCTGTATTCTGTATAAAACTGAATTTTTCTGTTGGATTAAGGGTGAATCCCAATTCTCTGTCTTACCCCTTCCCCTTAGTTTTGCACGTTCACGTGAGAGTAAGGGCTGTCCCAATTCTCGTTTTGATCGAGGGGTAGGGCTAAGGGGAAGGGGTAGATACCCCTTAAAACCAAGAATTTTTGTGAGCTTACTTGAAACCAAGGGGTACCCAGAACACACTGCGGCCAGATCATCCAGAGAGTATTTTCGGCTCAAATAATTTATTTAAAATTACGACAGTCTTGTTTTGTGCTCTACACAGTCCTGTAACTTACATATATATTTGCAACCATGTTCTTAATTGAAACGTTTTTAAAAATCGCTATTTTTCCACGCTAACGTTACATTGCTGATTTGCACAACAGTCCCGCGTTTCTCTGACTAGAGAAAACATCACTAAAACCCACGCAATCGACAAACACACACTTACAGACGGAGAGTTTGTGATCAACACTTGTCTCCTCTGGTGACGTAGCAGCAGCTAGCGACGATGTATGATGACGTAACAGTAACCAAGTGGCGTCTCGTTTCATAGGGGTATGTTTTCACCCCTAGCGCTTACCACTCGGTTTCGAGGGACAAGGGCTAGGGGTAAGACGAAGGGGAAGGGGTAAGACAGAGAAATGGGATTCACCCTAACTCTTCCTCCTTTTCATTCAGATTCAGGAGCTGGAAATCGATGCAACACCACAATCTCACACCATCGAAAGGCCTTTCACAATCACATGGACCACAGGATAATTATGGACAAGTCTACAGAGACGTGCTTGAGCCAAGAGCAATCGCTTGATTATTTCTGTTTATTTATGAATGTTCAGTCAACCTAGTAATTTATTAAGCATTTCTTCTGGAAGCTTTTTATGGTACATATCATCTGGATTTAAAATATGACATTATGTCTTCTCAAATAAAAGCCATCGCTAATTATTTTTTTGTAATTATTGTTGGTTTGGATCTGATATTAGAAACGGTTACTGGTTGTGCAACTTCAGGCCGAACTTGGAAGACAGAATCTGTAATGCCGGCCTTTTGGGAAGTGGGAATATAATGATAACCCTTAATTATCGACAATCACAGCTTTTTAACGAGAAAACCTCTCAGCGGCGGCTACCTGCCGGGCGAGCTTCACGCACGACTACAGTTTGAACTAATGATACAATAATCAATTATTCATTCTACAGTAAACATAATGATATCAATTAAGCAATGGAGACTGTAAATTGATTTCTGCTCTAATTGGCAATCATGGCGAGCTGGAGAGATGGACGCCGTGGGGAAGAGGGCGGGAAGGGTGTGCCTTAGATATTTAGACGCTAGCCAAAAACATTGATAATTGAGGAGCTTTTTTTATCCGAGTGTGAAACAGGATGGAGCCGCTCTGAATGAAACTGTAATTATTTGGGTTTTCTGTTATGTGAAACGGGTTTATCCAGAGCTTGTATTTAATTAGCACAGACCAGCGGTTCTGCTTTCCGGGATTTTTACAAGAAAAATAACAGTTTTCTTTCATAGCCATAGACAATTGTATGTGAGGAAACATACAATTATTCATGGAGTTTATACAAAGTTTCAAACTTCTGTGTTATAAAAACATCAGCTCTGTCTGAGTCGGTTGTGTTAATTTTATCATTAGAAGTTCAACGCTGTCCAATAAGCGATATATGAAAGAATAATACAGCTGTAACGTGGAGAAATGTTTTAAAACGGCAATAAACCTCAGGAAGCCTGTGACTGATTTGACTTGCTGATTTTATGCTAATATTTGCTTTAATCTCTGAAGAAACGTTCTTTTGTTTCTTTCCTGCACGCACGCAATCCAGACATCAGTCAAAAGTCAGGTGCATTAAAACAATCAATCTGATTCAAATAAATCAAAAACATACAGAGAATGTAGTCTTGATTTAACCAACCCTCCAAACAAAGACTGGGATTGAGAGGAAAGTACTCATGAAAAAAAAATAGAGGGAAACAACAAAAAGACGACATGAAAGATGAAACGCACACTCAAGACTTCAAAGCATCGACATGTGATTGTTTGCGATGTCTGTATGCTGGAATACATTAGACAAAACATGGATTAGGGACAAAAATGCAAAGAAAACATTGACGCGCACTGATCCAGAACACTAACGCTTTGTTTTCACGCAGGCTACAGATGTGACATGATTTCATGTGAAATATAAAAAAATATTATTATATCTGGAGTTTTTTTTGATGAAGAACAATGTGTTTTTATGATCAATGATTAACTTTCTCAGTACGTCTCAATTTCATTGTGCAAATTTAAGAGAAATCTACAAATATAGTCTAACTTAGTATGATTATGATCTCACTTGAACAGCAACACATGATTTATATATATAATATATATATATATATATATATATATACATATCAAATCGTTAATGTATCAATTGATACATTGATGTGTCAAAATATTTTACAGCTTTTATGAATCTTTGTTAATAGTTAATAAATATAGTTGTTCATTGACTGTTGTTATTGTCAACTAGCCTATAGGTAAAACTATTACAACATTTTTTTGTTATTTGCAATAAAGCTGAAATAAAACAAATAGATGAAAATCGTACACTTCAAAACATACTTAAGTAAATTCACTAAAACTAAATTAAATTGTATTTATTTTTCATTTGAAAAAAACTAATACAAAAATCACAACAAAATTACTAAAAATGTATATGAAAATTTAAAAAAATATTAATTAATATATTATTTATATTATTAATATCAATAAATAACATAGTCTATACTGAAATAACACTGTTTTCACAAGCATTATGTTAACAGATGCAATTTATTAGTAGGCAATTTGTATTATATTTGAAAGTAAATTGAAAAATAAAAATAAGATTAATAAATGCTACAGAAGCTTTGTTAATTGTTTGTCTATTTTAACCAATGTACTTAATTAACATGTCTATTTAAAAATCCACGTGTTGAATTGACTCAGCGCCTGACATTACAATTGGGTTCAAGTCTGAAAAGATGACACTTAAAAAAAATATGATTTATAAGAAAGAAAAAAGTTTCCTCAAATAAAACTTCTGTGAAGCTTAAGTTTTAGACGGGCATCTTTTAGACAGACACGTTGCATTTTGTCAAATAAACCCTCAATACTAATAGCATTCCTTTATGCTAATTCACTAGCAATAAAGCTAATAGTTTTGTAAGATGGAGGTTTTGTTCTTAAAAATACGATGCTGGGATTGAAATATGAGATACAAAAGGTATGGGTTGATCTCAACACACACACACACACACACAACACACACACACACCTGTCACAGCCGGTGTGAAGTGAAGCATAAGCAGCTGCAATTACCAGGTATCGTCCCCCTCTGCCCCCTGTCGTCAGTGGCACGCGAGTGAAGGGAAAATTGCGAGGGCGTGCCTCAGTGTCACCGAGTGTCACGTGGTGAAATGACTCGTGAGGAAGCGGGTCTGTCAGCGATTTAGAGTCGCGTTAAGATTGACAGTACAAGCCTGTGTGTGTGTGTGTGTGTGTGTGTGTGTGTGTGTGTGTGTGTGTGTGTGTGTGTGTGTGTGTGTGTGTGTGTCTGTGTGGCCGTTTCTTAAACGGAAGGCTGCATCCTCTGGAGGTTGCATATCTCATAAAGACAATCTTATTTTTCAATATTAACAGTTGTAAATTTGGCCATTATTTTTAGTTAAGTGTAAATAGTTGTAATATGCTTTTGACTCACTTCCTCCCCCTAAACAGTTATCTTCTCTTGATGCTAACAGTGCTACTGATACTTTCTGTTCCTCTCTGACGTCGTGTTTAGATACTTTCTACCCATTATCTTCCAGGCCAGCCCGTACCACCCCTTCTGCCCCTTGACTATCTAACGTTCTCCGCGAACATCATTATAAACTCAGGGCTGCAGAAAGGTTATGGCGCAAATCACAAAATCCTACTGACCTTAATTTATATCAACCACTCCTCTCTGAATTCTCTGCTAATTTATCCACTGCTAAAAGGACATCACGACAAAATTAATAATTCGGCTAACTCTTGCAAGCTCTTTAAAACATTTCCCTCCCTCCTTTGTCCCCCCCCCCCTTCATCAACTCTAAAAGCTGACCACTTTGCCACATTCTTCATTAATACAATTATAAACCTCACTGCACAATTCTCCACACTACAATCTATCAAAGCACATCTTACCAGCATACATTAACTCGTCCGCATCCTCCTCTCCACTCTCTGAGGCAGAAGTCTCTAAACTCTTCTTAAGAAACCCACTCTTAACCCAACTCTTTTAGGGAACTATAGACCGGTTTCCCTTCTACCTTTCATTACAAAAACACTTGAAAGAGTTGTGTTGAAGTCTCTGCCTTTCTCACACAGAACAACCTCCTGGACTGTAACCAATCTGGCTTCAGAAGTGGACATTCGACCGAAACTGCCTTGCTCTTAGTTGTTGAAGACCTAAGACTTGCAAGAGTGGCTTCCAAGTCTTCATTACTTATCTTGCTGGATCTGTCTGCTGCTTTTGATACGGTCAACCACCAGATCCTCCTGTCAACCCTATTGAGAAAGGGCATCTCAGGAACCGCACTCCAGTGGTTTGACTCTTACCTCTCAGATAGGTCCTTCAAAGTATCTTGGAGAGGTGAGGTATCCAAGTCGCAACATCTATCTACTGGGGTGCCACAGGGCTCAGTTCTTGGACCACTTCTCTTTTCTGTCTACATGGCATCACTAGGTTCTGTCATTCAGAAACATGGCTTTTCATATCACTGCTATGCTGATGACACTCAACTCTACCTCTCATTCCATCCTGATGATCTGACGATAGCTGCTCGCATCTCAGCATGTCTAACAGACATTTCTTGCTGGAGGAAGGACCATCACCTTCATCTCAAACTAGCTAAGACAGAACTGCTTGCAGTTTCAGCAAACCCATCACTTCATCACAATTTTACCTTCCAGTTAGGCTCATCAACCATAACTCCTTCAAAAACAGCCAGAAACCTTGGAGTTGTGATTGATGATAAGCTGAATTTCTCAAATCACATTGCTAAAACTGCCCGGTCCTGCAGATTTGCTTTATACAATATTAGGAAGATTAGGCCCTTTCTCTCGGAACATGCAACACAACTCCTTGTTCAGGCTCTTGTTCTGTCCAGACTTGACTATTGCAATGCTCTCTTGGCAGGTCTTCCAGCCAATTCCTTCAAACCTCTACAATTAATCAAAAATGACGCTGCAAGATTAATCTTTAATGAGCCGAAAAGAACGCACTTCACACCTCTGTTCATCAATTTGCACTGGCTACCAATATCTGCTCGCATAAATTTCAAGTCATTAATGTTTGCCTACAGAACCACCTCTGGCTCTGCACCCCTTTACCTAAATTCAGTACTTCAGACCTATGTGCCTTCTAGTAGCTTGCATTCTGTAAGTGAACGACGCATTATTGTACCATCCCAAAGAGGCACAAAATCACTTTCACAGACTTTTTCATTAACTGTTCCCATCTGGTGGAATGACCTGCCTAACTCAATCCGAGCAGCTGAATCCTTACCCATCTTCAAGAAACGGCTAAAAACACATCTCTTCCATCTTTATTTGACCCTCAAACTCTAGCACTCTCTATTCTAATTCTATTTTATCTAATCTGTCTTCTTTTTATTTAAAAAAAAAAACACACAACATTTGACCCTCTATCAATTGCATATTTATTATCTAACTGCTAGCTTTTCTTGAAAAACTAACACTAGCTTTCTTTTTTTTGTTATTCTATCTACTTGTTTCTTTAAAAAAAAAAAAAAAAACCTTGCTACGTGTACTGCGTTAGGCTAACCGAGACTTGTCATTGCACTTGCATGTTGTTGCTCTTTTGTTGGTTTTGATTGCTTCTATTATCCTCATTTGTAAGTTGCTTTGGATAAAAAGCATCTGCTAAACGACTAAAATGTAAATGTAAATCATGCCAATTACATAATGAATCAATTAGAAGCTAATTTAGAAAGGATAGTGCAATTGTGAATCACATTGTAACCACATAGATACTGTGGCTATATGGGAAATAGCCAAGTGACCTACGCATGAGACAAACAAATTTAACATAGTCACACATGTAACAGTTATCCTAATTAACACAAGACACACGGTCTAGAATGCATAGCAAAGCACTCAGATGTTTTAGAGAATAAACTTAACAAGCCTATGTGCACATGTTGTAGCACAAACAACTATGCAGTGTGCTCTATTGGCACAATATGTTTAACACAATTACATTTTTGAATCATACCTGACAGCAGAGAGACATACAGCAGTGAGAGTTATGGAGCAGAGCTCCAGAGACCCTCACACACTGTATGGGGTTTTCTGACTACAATCATTTTGTGTTAATAGTTTTGTCAATTCCCTTATATACCCAAATAAAAAAAAAACTAAGAAATCTTCAGATCAGTTGTAAAAACATAAAATACCTTTTGGTTTATTAGGTTTTGTGATCCAGATTCGCACCTCTTCTACAATTCTACAAAAGTGTTCAATATTTCTCATAATACACGTGACTACTGTGAAATTGAGACCAGTTTACCACAGATACCTTTAAAATGATACCAAACATGGAAGGGAAAAAACAACATTCACAAGATATAACACTTGTGGCATATTGATATTCTTACTTTTGGGGAAGAAGAGTGAGGGGGGGGAGTCAGAGGGGGGGGGAGAGGAGAGGGATGAAGGGGGTCATAAATGAACAAAGAGATAAGCTTGGTCAGGGCGGTGTTGTTTGTTCTCTTTGGAGATTTATTCTCCAGATTAGTTTTTTGGTTTTATTGTATAGCATCTGTTTTGCGAGAGTTCCTGAGTTTTGGCCTCATGAGGAATTAATTTGATAAGGAAATAAATTCACTCCTTGCAAGATATATTACTAAAATTAAAAATAAAATAAATGTAATTATCAAATAAAATATTATATAATATATAATATTATTATAAATGATATAAAATGAAAATTATAAATATTGACATTTAAATATATTATAATCAATTGTATGTTCTAAAGAAAATTATAATATAATACAATATAATATTGCTCTTTTTGCATCTGCTTAGAATATGAATGAGGAATATTGTTTAATTTCAACAATAACATTTATCAGAAAAGGCAAAGGTATATTTCTTAATTGAAATAAGACAATATATGACAGCATTGTCTGAAATGAGGCTTTTATCATATTGAAAGAACACAAGTTTGCACTAAATTTGTAAAGGGTGTTAAAGTTTCTCTCTGTTGGTGTCTGTCTCAAACATAAACTTTGCATTGATATGTTGTCTCTGTTTGATTCATTCTGCTGTGATTTGATCTGCTTTTAGTTGGGTGTTTGCCATGGAGAGTGTTGATTTGGAGAACCGTACGACTCCTAAGGACCGATAAGTGCGCTCACAGTCAGGTTATTACCTTTCCGTTTAGATCCAGCGCTGCGTGAAGCTTTACATTTCAAACCAGATGTTACACATTGACAGAGTTTATTCTGCTGTAATTCCTTCTCCATTCCCGCTGTGTTAGTCTCTCTTCACACTTCAAGATTCATTCTTCAGCTATTTTGAAACCCTAGCTTGTCTAAAAAACTCTTTATAATTTAAAATAGTCAGATGATAGAACTGGAATTAAACCTGAGCAGTATTTATGTATCACAACATTAATTAAATACAACTTAAAAAGATGCATTTGAACTTCATACAACTAATAAACTAGAGTTGAAAACAGTGATGAACTTCAGCTTTTCACTACGTATTTTACATTACATCAAATATTAGATTTATTATTATTATTATTATTATTACTATTTTTTAATGTTCATATGAACAACTTTCCACATTGCTACTAATATTTTGAAAACATTTAATATCAGCATCTATTACTGTCATGTATTAAGTCGTTTTTTCCTATTATATTTAATTTTGTTAAATTTAATTCTAATCTATTATCATTAATTTGTTAAATGTTTTGTGTTATATAATAGTATTTTTATATAATTCTATGTATCATATTTAGTAGTTTTTGTGACATTTGTAAAAATATAATTATAACTAATAACAATATAACACTTTATTGTATAAGTTGAATATATGTAAAATGTATTAGTATAATAGTTATTTATAATAATTATTCAATGTTAGATAATGTTTTATAATTATGTTTATTATTTAGTATTTTAAAATATTAAATATAATTGTAATTATAAAATGGTGTCAAATTAAATAAGTATAATTTATAATATAACACTTTTTAATGTATAATAGTTTGTGAATATGAAAAAATATTATAATTATTATTATTATTTTATAATATTTTATTATTTCATGTTAAATCATTGCATATTTATAATAGAATATAATAGAATAGTTTGTATATGTAAAATGGCACATGCATTTGATGAAATGTATTCAAAGTTAGCTGAAGACTACAGTTCCCCGAACGCAACCATCCATGACCAACCAAATGAGATTCCGCTGTGTTCGCTCCACACCAGTCCCTGAGATTGAATGAGATTCCAGTTGGCAGTTTAAATCAGAGGGTTTGCCAAGAGACCCATTTCATTAATAAGTGAAGCACAGCAGCTGACATAATGGCACTCAGAGCGTAAGGTAAGAGAGTGTTGTGCAAAGTCAACCGCTGTGGACAGATATCGAGCGCACGAGGCCAGGCCAGAGCTAAACGCTGCTTTAATTAATACACACATCTGCTGTCCTCACAGAGCCGCAAGGTGTGTCACAGGTGAGCAATCAGTGTTACCATCATTTCAGCAGATTGCACTGTCCATAAACATAAAATATGAATCTTTTAATGGGCCTGTGAAGTTCATTTGGATTCATAATGTTAGACAGATTTGTGTGGTTCTGTGGTTTGCATCTGATTTTGCAAACAAAACATCAAAACAAATTTGAAATGCCAATTTGACAACTGACTGAAATAAAATAACTTTAAGTTGAAGTACAAAAAAATACTAAAACTAAAACTCTCATATAATACATGCAAGCTAAATAGCAATATTTTTTTAAGTTGAAGTACTACAATTATTATTACAAATATAAATACTAATAAATTAATGCTTAATACAAATATTTTCAAGTTTAAGTTGAAGTGCTAAAATTACTACAATTAAAAATAAATTAAAATAAATTACAGTTAAAATGTACAAAAAAGTTTGAAAAGTTTCACATTACTTTTTAGATATGAGCAGGGCTTGATTGTTTGTTTTTAATACAAGAAGTTATATTTATAGCAAATGTAAAAGCCTTTCACACCAAAAAGTGTAATGAATAAACCTCAGACTGAAGGACGAGTAAATCACGTCTGTACAGAAGAACACAGGAGAAGTTCAACACTCTTCAGCAATTAAAAAACAACGAAGCACAATTGTTAGTTTATCTAAAGTCATTTTTGCTTATTAGTATGGTTGAACTGGATCATCAAAGGTCAGCAGCAAACACATCGGTTAATAAAATGAGATTAGATATATTTGTGTTGTTTAACATATTTAATTATTGCAGGTTTGCGTCATATTCTGAGTTTGCATTTCACTGTTTTAATTCATTTTGATGAATACTGAATCTGTTTTTTGCGAGTGGGATGAATTAATACACATTCATATTTAGTCTAGAACTACAGTAAGATCATGTTCACACAGCACACTGTCAGTCAATAAATGGAAAAAAGTAACTCAGATATTTTCTTGTAAATTAAAAAGTAATGCGTTACTTTACTAGTTACTTGAAAAAAGTAATATTATTACGTAACTCGCGTTACTTGTAATGCGTTACCCCCAACACTGATTAAGATTAATAAATGCTGTAGATTTGACATTATTGTAAAGTGTTACCATTTCATTTACAACTAATTTGTTGGAATATTGTTTCAAAGTCATCCACAGTAAATCTGAGTTCACACCAAAACTCTCTTGAACAATCTGAATAATCAATTATAAATATTGAATATTATGATCTGTGAACAAATCAGTGATTAATGATTTTTCATAAGATATTAAATTATTTCATTATTTTATTTCATTTTATTTTTGGTTTATACCACGTCATCAATGTTTCGAGTTTCTCTGAATGCAGCTTTGTAGATTTGTTTGTGTTTAAAGTGAAAGAAGCACTGACATTGTTTAATAGATGTGTCAGAAATGTGCAGACAGGACCAATCAAATCCACCCACAACAGATGCGTAAATACAGAAACGAACCATTACATTGGTGAAATATCACTAAAGACACGATCATGATCATTCAGATAGTTGCGAAACATCATTTTAGAGCACATATTCCAGACACTTCAAATGAAGTATTGTTGCTTCCTCACAAAGCATCTTAATGGGCCTTCGTCTCCTCTCAGAAACACTAACACAGCTTTTCAATCAAACCGCAAGTAGCTGGGTGACCAAAATATGAGTCGTTTTATATCATCGCAGCGGTATGAATCATATTATAGTACGTATGTCAAAGCAAATTCACCAGACATTTCTGGCTGAATGATTTTAGTATTTTTATGATATTTTATAATTATTGAGATACTATTATGTGTTTTTCCTATGTAATATTATTATTTAATTTTGTATTTTTTTAATAGTAATATGTAGCCAGATTTATTATATTTAGTTTCTCATAAAAAAATATATAATTTCAGTTTTATTTTTTTTTATTGTAGTACTAAAACTAAATTAAATGATATATATATATTATATATATATGAGTAATTTTAGCTAACTATAATAACCCTGGCTGATTGTGTGTGTTTAGTTTACTGTAATAACCCTGCTGACTGGTCTAATGTTGAGTCAGTCTGGCTAATGGATCTGTAAACTTTCAGGTTTCTTTTATTTCAGGTGTAATTGAGTGGGAATATGAGGAGACGGTATCGATCTGTATTTGGGCGGTGCGGTTAAAGCGAGGTCATGCCGGCCGGTGAGCGAGGTTGAGGTAATTTGGCTGTCATTGGGATGTCTGGAGCAGATCTGGTGAAAGGCTTGTAGTCTGGCACTGACTCTGGCTTATTTGCATTTGTTTGAGTGCTATTTGGCCTTAACTGAGAGACTGTGAATGAACGGCGGCTCATAAAACATCACCTTTGCCTTCTGGAGCGTCCAGCCGCATGCCAGTCATCAGCTTCCAGGAGCTCTTGTTATTCCAGACATGTGCGATAGTGTGATGTATCAGGTGGCTAAGATAATAGTTTTATTCAGGGAAGACATTTTCTTCCCTGATTGTGAAATTGAATTTTATAGTGGTGCTTCTGATAGCAGGATGGAATTGGTGCTTCAGATAAATGGATAGGATTGTATTTTTTATGCATTATAAAATTGTATGTGCCTATTTATATAATCACTATACACTACAGATTGATACAGAAAGAGTAATGTAGAGAATGAGGAAAAATACTAACAATTCACAATTTTGTGATTTTTAACATGTTCTTGGTTGCATAGAATGTAAATACTCTTTGGTATGTTAATATACCATATTGCATAGAATGTAAATACTGTTTGGTATGTTAATATACCATATAACCTTGTTTAAATGAGCAAGTTGTAATTAGATATGCCAATTTATGCAATTTAATTCAGTTCTTTTATTCTTAAAAAAAAATCTTCATTTTTTGCAGCCTCAAATTCAATGCAGTGAGTTGGAAAATGTCTTAAAACTTAAAAATGGCATTGTTTCCTGTTCATTCATCACACTGTAAATTGAAGGTCATGTCGAGCGCATTGTATTGTGGGAAACAGTTTCTCCTGCAGTGTGCTTTGATTGCATACTACACACTTTGGCAAATGCAGCAGGTCATCATTTCATGCAGAGGGTTTGCATACTGTGTAGTGCTTGAGGATGAGGAGGGACTAGATGACATTATGATTGTTTATTTGTTAAAAGGAAGCATCATGCTGTATGAAGTGTTAGTCCACGAGATTTAATGGAGCATTTAGGCAAGCATAATAATTTACTCCGGCGAGGCATGCATGACTCAGTAGTATTGGGTAATGGAATTAGCCATGGCTTTGATCAATATGAGATGTATTTGGATCGGCCAAAGGCCACAGATCTCCAAAGAGCCAATTTTTGTACACACAAACAAGAAGTGTGAGAGCTTGTTAGATCTGCTCTGACATATTAATCTGTTTTAACCCAATATACAACTAATACAGCTGTTGTTCAAAAGCCAAAGCACCGAAGACAGAATCGCTCTCCTTTTAGACTTCCTCATCTCCAGGTAGTGTTTTTATAATTCGTGAAATTGTGATTATTGGTGATGGAAGGTTGTGTTATACAACATGTTTATGCACCTTTAAGAATGTTTTTTTTATGTTCTGAACAAACTTCAGAAGACAACAATTTGTTAACAAATGCTTGCTGTTTTGATGCAATTCCTGGGACGAGGATTTGTGGTGTTGTGCTTTTCAAGAAGAATTGGTCTAAAAAAACATTTTTCTGTGAATGCACTGAAGAGTCCTTCACAAAGCAGTCTCTCAAGACCTTCCACGTGATTCAGTAGGCTATGAAAGTTTCTCAAGTGTCAACTAAGTCTCAAGTGTAAACAAGTGAGTGCACATATATTTAAAACATTGTATATCAGTCCCATATGCAATTGTGAAGCAAATTGCAAATGGTGTTTAGGTTTTAAGACCTGATCTGGAAAAAAATTATTATCCCATACTGTAAAAAAAAAACATTATCCATTAATTTCACAAATATTTCTGTTAACCTTAAAACACAAAGCAATGAAGGCAAAAATTCAAAATACAAGTAAAAAACCTAAATAAAAATAAATGAAACATTGAAATAACCTGTAATAAAAAAGCACATTAATTTATATTAATATGGTACATAGTGCCTTATTTTTACATATTTATTTTACAGTGTGTGTGTGTGTGTGTGTGTGTGTGTGTGTGTGTGTGTGTGTGACGTGTTTTATATATATATATATTTTTATTTTTTTTTTTATTCCATTTTTGCTTCCCAAGGCTTCATACAACACAGCAATATTGTGAATATCACACACACACACACACACAACACACACACACACACACACACACACACACACACACACACACACACACACACACACACACACACACACACACACACACACACACACACACACACACACACACACACACATATATATATATGTATTAAATATACTCTGAAAACGTATTTATTCTTGTGGTGAAAGCTGAATTTTCAGTTTCAGTTTTAAATTTTCTAATACGCTGATTTGCTGCTCAAATAGAAAACTTTATTTTTTATTTGTAATAATATTTCACAATATTGTGTTTTTTATAAATTTTTGATCAAGTAAACGCAGCCTTGGTGAGCAGAAGATACTTCTTTTAAAAACGTATATAATACCTTTTCATTACATTTTTATATAAAAATGCAACATATTACAGACTTATTTGTGGCTTTTTCTGAGCATTGGTTTGTTTTATCTGTCTCTTCTTGGGAAATTGTTTCTGGTTGAACTAATGCTAATATATGCGTCAGATATCAACATGGAAAGGTATTGAAGAATGACTTGTGTCTGTGCGAGTGGATAATGATTTTTCACAGTCATGTGCAATCCAGAGTACTGCTTCCTTCAGCGCACACATGAAACAGATGTTCATTTATCTCATTACAAACCACAAGCTCTTTCTTACTAATTGTAGGCTAAGTTTAGCTGTCCCAAATGTTACTCTGTCATGTACAATCGGTCAAATATGTGTCGTGTCGTGTCATGACATACAGCCAAATATGGTAACCCATACTCGGAAGTCGTGCTCTGCATTTACCCATCCAAGTACACACACACACACAGCAGTGAGCACACACACACTGTGAACACGCACCCGGAGCAGTGGACAGTCATTTATGCTGCGGTGCCGGGGAGCAGTTGAGGGTTCGGTGCCTTGCTCAAGGGCACCTCGCCGTGGTATTGAAGGTGGAGAGAGCGCTGTACATTCACCTACAATTCCTGACGGACCGAGACTCGAACTCGCAATCTTTCGATTATGAGTCCGATTCTCTACCATTAGGCCACAAATTCCCCCAAATATGTCCTACATACTGAGCCACTAATATTGTAAATGAAACATTACTTAAAGAGAGGGTCACTCAGTCTGTGTTATTTTGCATTTGTTGCAAATGGAACAAAAAAAAAGAGAGCATTGCATTTAATTTATTGAGCCTCAGTTTAAGCCCTTTGTCCTGTTTGAATAACATATAACTCCTTTACATATTTTATTGTTGAGCCGTTGTCAGCTTTCATGTCTCAATTGTAATTCTACACTCTAAAGCAAAAGAGGAAAATTTCATATGCATCCAACAAATCAACATATGACTAAATTCGGTTCCATATTTTATTCATCAGCAAGCAGTTAGCAAATGAAAGAAGTGACGCGGTTGCAAATGGAAGGGCTGAGAGATTTTGTGCCTTGATTTTAAGCAGAAGTTGAAATGTAGTGTCCTCTGGGCATTGTGCATTATTCAAGTGAACATCTTTTTCCCCTCAATATGGATGACAGGGACGCATAGAGTGGCTAGAAAACATAATTAAAAAAATAAATGACTGTGTGATTTCTCTCTCTCTCTCTGTGTGTGTGTGTGTGTGTGTGTGTGTGTGTGTGTGTGTGTGTGTGTGTGTGTGTGTGTGTGTGTGTGTGTGTGTGTGTGTGTGTGTGTGTGTGTGTGTGTGTGTGTGTGTGTGTGTGTGTGTGTGTGTGTGTGTGTGTTCATGCGTGCGGTCTTGGATTTTGTATATAAAAAAATCTCTAGAGATGTAAATATGTACATTACAATCTGTCCAAACGCTGAAATTGTTCACATCTGTATTTTCAAACGTAATAATTAGACTTACACGAATATGTAAAAATACTGATGAGATCACTCTATTATACCATGTCAGAAGCATAACTAGCTGTTATTTCAGACAGTATCAGCAGACATTTCCCAGTTATTACATACATAAAGTTTCCTTTTGGATCTCAGTGGAGCCTCTCAGACAGTTTGTTCAGCATTAGCTCAGTGTGAGGAGGGAGCCGCTGTCCGTGGTGCTGAATTGCTGGTTGTGTTGTCTGAAGAGGAGATTACCTTAAACCCCTACTGACTGACTGACTGACTGACACATATCAAAGCAAGGTGTGGATCTGGCAATTCCAGCCTGCTGAGAGCCTGGAGTATCTCTTTGCCCATATTGTTGTGTCAGGACAGATATCTGAGTGATCGAGAGCTTTTCGCTATTGCCTGTTGCTCCAATCCACACGAAGAAGAAAAAACAGCAAACTCTTGTAATCTTCTCCCTCGTTCTCTGGCTCCCTCTCTATTTTTACTCGGCCACCATGCTCTGTCAAACTAATCCTCTTTGGTTTTGAAGTTTGACACTTTGTGTGACTTCTGAAACAACCTCATATTCTGGCATCAGATTCATGCATGCAGAAATAAAATATGAAAATGTGAGAGGAGAAATAACAACTGATGGACAGAACAGAAGAAATTAAAAGATGACAAGGAGATGAATGGTCAATTAGCTGGGTTATCTATCTATCTATCTATCTATCTATCTATCTATCTATCTATCTATCTATCTATCTATCTATCTATCTATCTATCTATCTATCTATCTATCTATCTGTCTGTCTGTCTGTCTGTCTGTCTGTCTGTCTGTCTGTCTGTCTGTCTGTCTGTCTAATTTCTTAATTAGTGTGAGGAGTGTACATAACATCATACTTTTATTACGTACTATTTAGTTTTCACAGAAATATCAATGGTTACTTAACTTCACATCAATATTTTACTTCACATTTAAATTAATAAATGAGTCACTAACATATTTTTATTGCAAAACAGAAGTCAAATATTGAACCTTATTTATTGAAGCTACTATTGATCTTATTCTGTTGTTTGGTTAAAAAAATAGTCAATATAAAGGCAAATATCTCAAGTGTGATTTCTTAATTTATTGAATTGGTTCACTGTACAATACCTGGATACCTCCGGTGACTAGGTTGCTGAGTGTTACTGAGACCAGCAGGGGGTGCTACCTCTAACGCCCCATAGTGAGGACACTATACTGTATGTGTCACTCTTCTCCACCTGTAGCTGGTGGTGTGGTAGCTGGTGTGTGTGAGCGCATACACTTGATTGGCTCTATGACTCTCTCTCCTCTCCACGTAGCTGGTGTGTGGTGAGCGCATACACTTGATTGGCTCTATGACTCTCTCTCCTCTCTCCACCTGTAGCTGGTGTGTGGTGAGCGCATACACTTGATTGCTCTATGACTCTCTCTCTCTCCACCTGTAGCTGAGCGCATACACTTGATTGAGCGCATACACTTGATTGGCTCTATGACTCTCTCTCTCCACCTGTAGCTGGTGTGTGGTGAGCGCATACACTGACTCTCTCTCCTCTCCACCTGTAGCTGGTGTGTGGTGAGGAGCATACACTTGATTGCTCTATGACTCTCTCCTCTCCACCAGCTGGTGTGTGGTGAGCGCATACACTTGATTGGCTCTATGACTCTCTCTCCTCTCCACCTGTAGCTGGTGTGTGGTGAGGCATACACTTGATTGGCTCTATGACTCTCTCTCCTCTCCACCTGTAGCTGGTGTGTGGTGAGCGCATACACTTGATTGCTCTATGACTCTCTCCTCTCCACCTGTAGCTGGTGTGTGGTGAGCGCATACACTTGATTGTCTCTATGCCACTCTCTCTCCTCTCCACCCTGGTGTGTGGTGAGAGCATACCTCCACCCACTGTAGCTGGTGTGTGGTGAGCGCATACACTTGATTGTCTCTATGACTCTCTCTCCTCTCCACCTAGCTGGTGTGTGCTGGAAGAGCATACACTTGATTGGCTCTATGACTCTCTCTCCTCTCCACCCTGCTCCACTGTGCTGGTGTGTGGTGAGCGCATACACTTGATTGGCTATGACTCTCTCTCCTCTCCACCTGTAGCTGGTGTGTGGTGAGCGCATACCTTGAGGTCTCTATGACTCTCTCTCCTCTCCACCTGTAGCTGGTGTGTGGTGAGAGCATACATTGAAATGACTCTCTCTCCTCTCCCAGCTGGTGTGTGGTGGCATACACTTGATTCTCTATGACTCTCTCTCCTCTCCACCTGTAGCTGGTGTGTGGTGAGCGCATACACTTGATTGGCTCTATGACTCTCTCTCCTCTCCACCTGTAGCTGGTGTGTGGTGAGCGCATACACTTGATTGCTCTATGACTCTCTCTCCTCTCCACCTGTAGCTGGTGTGTGGTGAGCGCATACACTTGATTGGCTCTATGACTCTCTCTCCTCTCCACCTGTAGCTGGTGTGTGGTGAGCGCATACACTTGATTGTCTCTATGACTCTCTCTCCTCTCCACCTGTAGCTGGTGTGTGGTGAGCGCATACACTTGATTGTCTCTATGACTCTCTCTCTCTCCTCTCCACCTGTAGCTGGTGTGTGGTGAGCGCATACACTTGATTGGCTCTATGACTCTCTCTCCTCTCCACCTGTAGCTGGTGTGTGGTGAGCGCATACACTTGATTGGCTCTATGACTCTCTCTCCTCTCCACCTGTAGCTGGTGTGTGGTGAGCGCATACACTTGATTGGCTCTATGACTCTCTCTCCTCTCCACCTGTAGCTGGTGTGTGGTGAGCGCATACACTTGATTGGCTCTATGACTCTCTCTCCTCTCCACCTGTAGCTGGTGTGTGGTGAGCGCATACACTTGATTGGCTCTATGACTCTCTCCTCTCCACCTGTAGCTGGTGTGGTGGTGTGGTGACGCGCATACACTTGATTGTCTCTATGACTCTCTCTCCTCTCCACCTGTAGCTGTAGCTATGACTCTCTCTCCTCTCCACCTGTGTGTGAGTGACCTGTAGCTGTGTGGTGAGCACATACACTTGATTAGATAGTACATATTGATACTTTACTACACATTTCATTATAATTTTAATGCTACTATCAGCATCATTTTCTTGCAGGCAAATAAAATATATTTCTCTTTTTTTCCATGTTTTGTGAGATTCACTCAGCTAAAGGTGAGCTCAGGAATGAGACGTGAGAGAGAAAAAGCAGACACTGACAATAGCTCAGGAAGCTGTGTTTGCATTATTTCATGCACCAAGTGCTTTTAATTACCAGCTTCTAATTACTGCTTTGCGGATTCATCTACATCGCTTTTTTGCTACCAAGCTCAATCTCATCCAGGTCTGCTGTTAGCCATCTACCTCTTCCTCACCCCGAATGGCCGAAAAAAAAACCCTTGTAGATAATTACTGAACATGGAGATCGCTTGCTCTGCGGTTTGGTTTAATTAGCTCTCCTTCCTCCATTTTTCGCCTCTGTTCTTGTTTTCTTTCCTCCAAAGCTGGCCAGCAAGAGGAAGTGTGCGAAATGCCCAAAAGGTCACTGATGATTCATCTACGGCCCGTTGTTTCTCCTTCCTGTGTATTTTTGGTTGCTTGTAGCGTTCTGCTAAACTTCTGGTGGCATTTGAATACGACGCCGAGTTCTGCTGTTACCAAAGACCCCCAAAACATATGGATTCACTTCGGCAAATGTCAGGCATAAATTTGCTGTGAAACTCTGGGCTGGCGAGCAGATGGTGAAGTGAGACGACAAATATTAGCAATGGTGGGAAAGGGAAAATTATCGAGTTAAATATGACAAAAAAGGACATTTACTAAAATAGCAGTTTTGTCTTGTGCTAACAATCATTGCAATCTGCTCCTCGTCATTAGCTGTGTCTGCTCACGTATATCCACATCAAGGACAAAGTCAAGGAGAAATATCTCAATTATGGCACACAGAGAGTTGAGTGCAGGAAAAGCAGCATCAATAGTGGATTGTGATTCAGTCAGCACTTACGGTCTTCATTTGAAAACTCATTTTTCACTGCTGACATCTTTCAAACGGCATAAATGAAAAACGGTTTATTTCTGCCTTGCAATTAAATACAGCGTAAACAACGTGTTCATGAGGCTCTGCAGTATTTCTATGGAAGAGCTTTTGGGGATTGTATTTAGTGTCTGGAATACTGTAGTCAAAATATCCACTGATCACAACCATCTGTGTCTGATTATGCTGTAGTTATTTGATATGACTTGATTCGTTTTTAAATGAAAGTATACAAAGGCTCAACTGTAAAAGTTTGTGGTTTGTAAACCATTTTTGTTTGTGTGTTCATTTATTCATGTATCTATCTTTTCAGCATTTTATTAAAATCTAGCTATTTCATTTAAGTACTAGATGTTTTGTGATAAAAAAGTCAAACTTGTCCATTAAGTTACCACCATAAACGCCATCAGTAAAAAACAAATACTTTACAATAAATTTAAATGATTAATTATATTATATATTTAATATAAGTATAATGATATATTAATTACAATATTGTATTTTATTTTATTTTTTATTTTGAATTGCCAAATAATTTCTGTTAAAGTTAAGTTAAATAAGTGCATTACCGTGCACTGTATTAAAAAAATAATAAATAAATATTCCAGCTACTTCAACTCAAAAACTTGAGTTCAGTTGCTGCCTTAAATATTAATCTAATGAATTTGGCTGTAGAAGTCATTTAAGCTTAAATTATATTCAGACTGACTTAAAAAGAGTTAAAACTCATCTAACTTAAAAATAAATAAGCTTGTTAAATTAATTTGATCAGTTATAGTAATATTTTATTTTTAAAATAAAGTAAAATACTATTTTATATTTAATTTGAATTCAAATGTTATTTTATTTTAATAAAAAAATGGCATCAAACAGCATTATAGTATCATGATAAAAGTATATATATATATATATATATATTATTTTGGTCCAACTTAAAAAAGTATAGGTAATATGGTTGCTTTTACAGTGAATGTATGTAAATTAATGCATGAAGTAATGTATGCAATATAAGTCACTTTGGATAAAATTGTCTGCTAAATGCATAAATGTAAATGTATATGTGTGCAATAAACTAAAATAAAATAAATTATAAAAAAAAAATAGATTCTACCAAGAGTTTCATAGCCTTGAAGTTCCACATTTCATTCAAATGTTCTAAAGAAGCTGGAATGTTCTTTAGTTAACAGATGCTAATGAAAATAGTAAAAAATATAATAATAATAATAATAGAAAGAAATAGTATGGTAATCTGAAGAAGCTAACGTCAATAACTTTTTCTTGAAGTGCAACCAAATTGCAACAAAGAACTCTTGA
Organism: Ptychobarbus kaznakovi; assembly: GCA_027422405.1. Taxonomy (NCBI): domain Eukaryota; kingdom Metazoa; phylum Chordata; class Actinopteri; order Cypriniformes; family Cyprinidae; genus Ptychobarbus; species Ptychobarbus kaznakovi. The sequence goes on along the minus strand of CM049809.1, from coordinate 2,017,713 downwards.
AGATCCTTCATGTTAAGAGTGTTTGTGAGATATAAAAACTGAAGTTGAAGTGAGGTGGCTGTTTTGAAGAGGGAGCAGGTGGGTTCTCGCCGGGGCGAGCTGTTCTTGAAGATGATTTGCAGGCATGTTGCTCGCTGCTACCTGTCAGAATCGAAAATTGTAATTCACTTTCTGAAGCTTCCAGCTGTGCTGTGTAATCCCCCTCTTACAGGAATAAAAAAAAGTGTATAAAAGAAAGCCGCCAAATGTTTTTAATGGGAAAATGAGTGTCTAATCCGTCCAGACCACAATAAAAGAGCAGATAAAGGTTATTCCCCATCCAAAGCAATCAAACTCTCTGCCATTTGATTTCTTCTCACAGATGTTTAAATAAGAGGAGTCGCATGTCCTTATGGGATGGAGCTGGGAGATGGACGACCTGCTGTGTGGAGCATTAGTCACTTCTAAGTAATGAAGGCTTTTACGAGGTTACATCAGGTTTAGATGTGAGGGAGAGTTTTCTGAGACAGATGCAAGATGCATTTTTGGAAGAGGAATATATGGAGGACTTCAAATGCATGTTAAGTGAAATGCTGAGCCTATTGTATTTTTAGTTAGTTAGTTAGTTAGTTAGTTAGTTGTTGTGTTAAGTACTTTAAGTATATTGGTCTTGTTATAATGTGTTGTGAAGCCAAAGACAAATTTACACTTGTGGACAATAAAGAAAAGTAAAGTAAAGTAAAGTAAAGTAAATGGATAGTTCACCCAAAAATGAAAATTATCTCATCATTTACTCAACCTAGTTGCTCCAAATTTGAATGAGTTTATTTCTTTTGTGTGTGTTAACCAGTTACTGCTCCCCATTTACTTCCTTAATATATATATATATACATAATAGAAGCCTGTTTCTAGCATTAAATACAACATTAAAAAAGCAATTGCAATTTTGTTTTGTCTCACAATTCTGACTTTTTTCTCATAATTGTGTGATATAACCTCGTAATTGCAATAAATAAAGTCAGAATTATGGGATATAGACAGATTTTTTTTCTCTGGAATTCTGAATTTTTCGCAATTCTCTTTATAACACACAATTGCAGCTTATATCATAAATGTATATCTCGCAATTGCACTGACTTGTCAGAATGCGAGACAAAACACACTTTTTTTTTATTCAGTGGCAGCTTACAATGCGGATCAACAGCTGGTTACCAACACTCTTCAAAATAAATGTTTTTTGTGTTTCATACATGTTTGGAACAACTTGATGTTTAGTAAAAGATGACAACATTTTCATTTTCTGGTGCACTGTCCCTTTAAACATCATGCATTATCTTAGCTCATTTGATTTTATAAGTTGCTGTATTAGTAATGAACAGCTGCTAAGTGAGACTAATAAGATTATTAAAGAATGGATTTTTTTTTTAAATATTTTTTGCATTTTAGGCAAACAAATTGATTGCAATGAAAGGACAGGCTGTTTAACAACAATTAAGCAATTGATTGTAATTAGATGTGATGTTTAACCCACTCCACGGGAAAACCTCAGCTGAATAAAACAGATTGAGAGACAAATTATGGATGAACGGCACACTCACCGTTGAGCAGTGGGCAGCAGTATCTCAGTATGTATGGTGTACGGACAGATGCTCACATTATGAGTGGGGGGGGGGGGGGGTCTGTGCCAGTAAGAGCAGCTGGGGCAAACGCTTGCTGGAGACACTACGACCCCCTTGTGTTCTTCCAATGTACCGTCTGTCTAATTGTGTTAATCTATAACATCAGAGACCTGATCTATCATATAATGATGGCATAATCTCTTTCCCATGAAATTAAATGCATAGAGAGTTCTACTCATCCAGGATCAGTGCTGCCCCTTCTGGAGGTCTCTGTAACACATACAAAGCATGTGTGTGTGTGTGTGTGTGTGTGTGTGTGTGTGTGTGTGTGTGTGTGTGTGTGTGTGTGTGTGTGTGTGTGTGTGTGTGTGTGTGTGTGTGTGTGTGTGTGTGTGTGTGTGTGTGTGTGTGTGTGTGTGTGTGTGTGTGTGTGTGCATGTGTAAATATATTTAAAAAACAGTGTAGAAACAATTTTAAATCAGAAATTGCTAGTAAATTTCACAATGAATAAAAAAACAGAAAGTAATGCATTTAATTAAAATTAGTAGAAAGTATAATGACTGAAATATTATTTTCTTGAAAAATGGAAATGAAAAATTATCGAATAATCTTTGATTATTCTTTGAATTTATGTATTTATTTATTTACTTACATTGTGTACCTGAGATATTATATTTGACTAAAACTAAAAGTAAAACCCTAAAAAAATACTTGAAATAAAATACATTTTACTTAGTTTAAGTTTAACTTGATGTAATAGAATTAGTAAAAAAAGAGAAATATATAAAAAAAAGAAAAAATGGTAATTGTGACTTTTTATTGCAACTTTTTTCATTTCATGATATAATCTCACAATTGTGAGAAATAGTCAGATTTGCGAGATATAAACTCCCAATTCTGATTTTTTGACTTGATTTCTCAGAATGTCAAGTTTATATTTCACAATTCTGACTTTATAACACAATTGTGACTTTGCATAGTGCAATTCTTAGAAAAGTCAGAATTGTGAGATGTAAACTCACAATTGCGAGAAAATTAATCAGAATTGTGAGACAAGTCGCAATGTCTGAAAAAATGTATCATGCTTTCCACGTTGAACATGTGTGTGTGTGTGTGTGTGTGTGTGTGTGTGTGTGTGTGTGTGTGTGTGTGTGTGTGTGTGTGTGTGTGTGTGTGTGTGTGTGTGTGTGTGTGTGTGTGTGTGTGTGTGTGTGTGTGTGTGTGTGTGTGTGTGTGTGTGTGTGTGTGTGTGATTTATTTATTTATCAGATAACCTAGTTGATCTAGTTAACCACCCAGCATCCTCCAAGCATCATGTTCCAAGCTTTGCACACAAGCACCCAAACTGCAGTTTGTCCTAGTACTAGGAAATCAAGTGCATTTATTTTTGGCAGCACATCAGCTCAAATTAGTTCACACATGATCTTCACAAATTCCTGCCTACCCTCAGAGGACCAGCTGGGAACACAGCGGTGGCTCTGTGAAATAAAGCATGTGAGCTTACCCATAATGCCTCCAGTGCCGGGAGTATATGAGCACACACTGATATAGCTTGACGTCATTGAGCTTCTGTAGAGGTGCACTGCAGTGAAGACAACACCTTCATTTTGCATTTCAAGGTAATTTCGATGATCTCTTCCCCCATTAAATGAGCAAGCACATGTTTATTTTTGAGCTTGTATGTGCAATATATTGTCTGGTGCTGGCTGCAACAGTTCTGCCTGCCAAAACAAGCAGTCAGTGCTCAGTGTGCATCTCAAATAGCCTGGCTTACATCCAGGAGCCCGGCCAGGACGCTCTCTCACAATCAGCTTATTTCAGTCACCAGAATGCAAAGCATTGGCGTCTCCACAGTGATGTTGTCATTCAGCATATTGTGTTCTGTTTTTTAACAACAAAATGCCCCCAAGCAACTGGGCTGATGCACAGAAACTAGTGAAGTGGATTGACAAAGAAAGAGAGAGAAAAGATGAGCTGACTTGCTGTCAACTGCCTAGGCAGCTACCTACTAAGGTAGCGTCATGCAAACTATCAATCCCATCAATCACAGTACATCATGTGATTCTATCAGATGGCAGGCGAATTCTATTGTACTGATCTATATCATGGTACCAAGTGTTTAGTGTATTCATGTACCATGCCGTTCACAGGGTATATATCCTAAAAAAAACTAAAAACAAACAAAAAACACGGTGGGCTCCTTAATACGTAATGGTATTTTTAACAATGTTTCTACACTGGACACTCACGTTGCATCAACAGAAAACATAATCATGTTGTCTGGATGTTGTGTCTAGTTGTGATCCATTTTATTTCTGAGGAAAGCTACAAAATAAACTTGCGCTACTTCCAAAAAAAAAAAGATTTAGCACATTTTTTTTCATTCCGCATTGTAAATTATCCACCTTATTTTGCAACTTCAAAGCAAGCTATTTTCCACAAATGTGTGAGGCTTAGAGCCTTTTATTTTATTTAATTACAGGAATACAACAGCATCCAAACAGAATGCATCATGACGGCGCTCATCGGTTCCTCAGGAAACCGGTGGATAGGCAAATAAATAGAAGAATAAAAAGGTGCAGTAAATATAAAACTATCTGCGTTATATTTACAGTGTGTTATTACAATTAATTTAATTAACATGATAACAAATACCAGTTTGTGATATCAAAAGGCATGTTTTTACTGTTTTTGTATGAGTAATGCTGCATTCACGTGCTATCGGAATTATCATAAATACGAGTTTGCATAGTCAGAAATTGGCCATATTAGGCCTCTTTATGGCCGTTCATGTCCAATTTCCGACTAGGAAGTTCATATTTACAATAATTCCGATAGTACGTGAATGCAGCATAAATACAACTGGAAGTCAATGACACCGGAAGTCTCGAACATTCAAATTACAAATGGCTGCGTCCACCCTTAATGTACGTCAAAATGAGGTGGATAGCACCATAAATCTATGGATAGCACAGCATGGAAACCTCCAACGATTCATCACACAAGCGAGTGCTACCCAAAAGATGTGCGACCGATTCAAACCGCTGTGCCAACAGCATAGAAAGAACCCGACTCAAAATATTCATTCATTCGCAAATCGGAAATCGCAATTTAAACAAGTCTAGCGTCGCCATTTTTTGACCAAAGTGTTAATGTTTAACGTGTGAGTTCAATGAGTCTTTTGTTCTCAGTTTCTGCACTTGTTTGGAGACACAGGTCTGTCAATCATTCAGTGTTTTGCAGTCCATGAATGTAGTAACATGTCAAAACAGACTGACTAATGCATGGTAGATTTGAACACAAACCTTAAAGCAAGCTGAATTCTTGCAAACAGCATTCCAAGACAAATGAAGTACTACTGGAACATCAAATTAATAGATCATTTCAGTTCATCCTCTGACAAAAAAAATAAGTAAATACTAAACGTATTACTGGTGGGCTGTATTTTAAGTGTAATTAGTTGCACATTGCAGTGTAAGATTGTAGTTGTCTTTGGTCACAAGAGCATGGCAGTGATGAGGCAGCTCGTAGAGTCGTGATTATGGCTAAAGCAGACCATCAATCTAAATGCTAGTTTGTTTTCGTTTACTTAGCATTCACCTTCCATATTATTTAACATATGCATCTTTTAAAACAGGCAGATTGAATTACCTAGCTTTTAGGCTTCGTAATTAAAAGTTATTTTCCTCTCACAGGCCAAAATAATGGAGGTGTCTCCTTGTAGCCTTGAGATTCAAGCACACATTGAAGTATGTGATGCACACGGACTTGTTTTCCTATGTGTTCACTCTGTGAATTACGACTCCTCTTAATACTACAGTAATTTCTCTTTCCTTAGCTTGCTATGGACTGAACTCATGCTGCTATATTAACAGTCTTAATTTTAGAAACACACACTGTTCCTGTCGCCTGAACCCTGGGACCCTGATGCTTTGATTTGGAGCCAAGTTACAAGTTCAGTTGCACTGTGTTCTCATACAACCAGGCCTTGTCCCTGGAGCCGTCCGTGGAGATAATTAGAGCACTGCCTCAATGGCACTTGCAGCCTTTTTAATATATTTGAAGAAATGTTTAATGAAATATTTAGACTATTAATGACGGAAGTGTAAAACCATGCAAAATTCATTATTGATGGTTTAGCCAATGTAATTTTTATGATGCAGGACAAGATTATGTAATAGTGTCAAATGCTCGTTTGTTCAATGTTTTTAGTTCTGTCAAGTTTATTAGACAAAAAAATTAATATTTTGTTGACGTACGCTAGGAGTATAGAGTTCAGTTTAAGATCTTCATATAGAGCAAATTTGAGATATTTGATGTCTCCTGAATCACTTTTGAGATTATTAAATTCAATTAATATCAATGTTAAAGAGATCTCATTTTAATTTTGTATCTCCGATGAGTTGATTTAGTCACAATAGCTTGATGTAGTTATAACAGCCACAGAATGCATTCGTGTTTGGCTTTGTATAATCACAGTTAGGCATTTGAGTGTGTGTCTGGCTCTGCAGTTTTGGCTTTTGAGAGTGATTTAAATGTTTTGTGTTCGAGCTTGTTGAACATAGAGTAACAGGAGCTCCCTCAGGACAGGAGGAATGAATGACAGCGTGGGGCCTGTAATGATGGCCGCTGGAGAAACGCTCCTGCTGGGTATGGCAGACTGGTGTGATTACTATTGAGCTTCCAGCCGTGACCCTGGAGACATGCTACATTTGGGTGTAGATTTGAGCTCCATCAGGCCTAGAGATCATTTGGCTTGGGAGAGATGGTGGTGTTCAGTTTCGAGTGACAAGAGTCTGAACACTGCTGTGCATTTTAACCATCACAATCTTTTTAAAACACCAGCAACCCGTATCATGAAGAAGCAAGTGCAAACGGGTGTCACGTGACTTTGTGATGCACATCTTGGGTTAGAAACCTTTTCTATTAAACTTAGTACACTTAGTTTTACCTGATGAAACACATTAATCCATCTCAAGTGAATATATACATTTGTTGTGTGGATTTTAGGAACTTTTCTTTGTAATTTGGGTGTTTCCATCAACCATGTTTTATGCTATTACTCTAAAATTGGCCAAAAATATGTTTTTTCAAAAACATGTTATTTCATCATTCACATTTATTGGGAAGGAGTAGGATGAACGTTCTGGTTAAAGATTCAGTATGACATGAGGATGAGTTTCTGTGCGTGAACTATGTGGGCTTCTTATTTCTTTAGTGATGAGTTCTTTGTAGGACGTCTGACTCATTTTTCTGAACTGAACCAAATCTGTCCCTTACTGAGCACAATGTTCTTGAAAGAAGGGACAACATACACTTAATCATTTTTTTATTATTTCACTGAATTACCAAAATTGCTCTGTCCTCCAAAAAACTATAAATGACTTCAGAGGGTTCAGTCATAACTTCAGCGAAAATAGAACAACATAAAATCAGTGTGCTTTATTTGTTTGAATATGGTGGGAATGGATGAGACTGTTGTTCGAAATATTAGGGTCAGTATGACATATGTATTTTTTAGAAAATTATACTTTTAATTCAGCAAGAATTAATTAAATTGAAAAAAATTACATTTTGAAATACATTTATAATGTTACAAAAATAAATGCTTTCTATTTATCAAAGATCCTGAAAATAAATATCATGGTTGCCACAAAAATATGAAGCAGCACCACTGTTTTCATCATTGATAATAATCAGAAATGTTCCTTAAGCAGCAAATCAGCATATTATAATGATTTCTGAAGGATCATGTGACCCTGGAGACTTTGAAAATTCAACTTTATCATCACAGGAAAAACATTCTAATAGATTTTAAATGATAAAACTATTTCACAATATTGCTGTTTTTACTGTATTATTAATCAAATAAATGCAGCCTTGGCGAGCAGAAGAGTCTTCTTTAAAAAACATGAACAAATCTTACCGACCCCAAACTTTCATCAGTGGTTTTTACCGTGATGCTGAATGATTACCATATCCATGCACCATGGTATGAACTTCAAAGAATTCCCAAAATACATTTTAATATGTTTTTTAAATAATAATGTACTATGGTATTTACATGCTTCTCCAATACTGCAAAGAACACCATGGTACACGGTACTATTTGTAGGTGCACAAAATCAAAGGCCTCAGTATATTCATTATGTTTTCTTCCTGCAGAAGTTTTCCAAAAAGCTCTCGTTTTTCTTAAAGTTATCCCTTTTTTGTGGTTAAATCTTGATGCATTGGCTGAATTTGTCCATTTATTTCCTTTTAGACAGGAACAAACTGGCGCTGTCTGGCGTTACCGATGCTCCAGCCCCTGCGATGACAGGAGGCGATTGAAGGGAAGATGGAACAGCAGACAGATAAATCATATGACACAGCAACCATTTAAATGACACACATTCTGACCCCCAAGTGTCCTTTTGGTCAGTTTAATACTCACCCGTTTCCCTCGGCTCATCGCTCACACACAAACGGATGTCATACCGCAGTACAGATCAACCTCCAGACCCCGGGCTTCCTAGCATGAGTCAAAATACATTCACTATAGTTTCACTACAGTGATAGTTATCGTGATATATGCTTTACATTTAAGCACTTGATAAATGCTATTTTCCAATACTGACTAACACTGAATTCACGATATACCTTTTATAGCTTGGCGTTGCTGGCACCAGCTCTACTGTTTGAGCTTCAAGTAATTCCTGCGATGCAAAGTTGCTTAATTTTCAGTATCATTATTCCAGTTTTCAGTGTCACATGATACTTCAGAAATCATTCTACTATGCTGATTTGCTGCTCACAAAAAAAGTCTGATTATTATCAGTATTGCAAACAAATGAGCCACTTTGTATTTTTGTGGAAACTGATACAGTTTTTTTCAGGATCATTAATAAATGTCTTACTGACCCTAAGGTTTTGAACAATATAAGCTCATCCGTTCCCAACTTATTCAAACAAATAAAATGCGTTGATTTAATGTTGCGCGCAGTGTCACAACTTATTACAACTTAAATAATAACTGAACCATCTGAGATTATTCCATTTTAATTTGTATTTTTTTTCAGAGACAGGAGAGTTTTGGTAATTCAGTGAAATAATAATAAATTGATTAAGTGTATGTTGTCCCTTCTTTCAAGAACATTGTGCTCAGTAAGGGACAGATTTGGTTCAGTTCAGAAAAATGAGTCAGACGTCCTACAAAGAACTCATCACTAAAGAAATAAGAAGCCCACATAGTTCACGCACAGAAACTCATCCTCATGTCATACTGAATCTTTATTGGTTCATCCTTCCCAATAAAAGTAAATTATCAAATAAAATGATTTTGAAAACATATAATGCTGATTAGCTGCTCAAGAAACATGTATTATTATCATCAGTGTGGAAAACAGTATATATTATATATATATATAGTATTATTATTTATTTATGTATATTTTATTAAATTTGTTTCAGTATTTTGATAAATCGAAACTTCAAAATAATATATATTTGACCATTATAAAAGCCTTTACTGCCACTTTTGATCAGTTTAATCAGCATTCAGATTAAATTGAATTCTAGCCTTCCGTGAGAATCGAACCCAAGACCTTCACGTTGCTAGCGCTGATGCTACTGTTTAAGCTACAAGGTAGGTTTTAAAATGTAAACATTACTCATTTCACCAACTGTGTGCCTCCTGTTTTTTCTCTGTTGACATCATAACTAGTTTTTTGTAAACCAAACTTGTGTTGTTCAACAAACCTTTCCATCAGAGGTGTGAAGAAAGCCTAAAACCTAAATTGTTATCTTTTACATAAAACATTGTTCACTCTGTCTGCTTTACTCCAAAGCTTGCACCCCCCCCCCCCCGAACATTTGTTTTTGTTTTTCTGTGCCGTAATCGTAGAGGTAGATGTTAGACACCCCCTTTTTTTGGTCTGTTTTTTTTCTGCTAGATTTCACTGTGTTTAAAGGAAGCTGTTTTGGGCAGTGTTACAGGGGCCCATCTTGAGCAGTTATGCCTGACTGCGGCTCTGCTGGAGAAATCGGAGGGGTCTTTTCAGCTCTCGGATCTGCCGGAGGATCAAGCAGGTGTGTGTGCGAGGCGTTTCATTATTTCTCTGAGCCTTCATCTGCGTTGTTCGCGTGTGTTATTATTGTTTATCTTCTGCATTGTTTGTGTACACGCTTTCGAGCTTCTCATTAGCTGACAGTCGCAGCCGGTTCTGATCTCGGTCCAGTCGCCGCCGGTGTTCACGGGGTCGTGGCGGGTGATCCCGCGTCCTCGTTTGCATCGGAGAACGAATGGAATGTCGGGCAGGTGCTGCTTTCTCTCCTCTCTGTCCTCCCATCTGCCACATTAACGCACTGGGGTTTGTCAGTCCCTGATATTTTTAAGACAGCAGCGAAAAGTGGAATAATGAGCTCATCTATTTTTTGGGGGTTGCATATTTTAATGATGACTCATTTCTTCACCAGGACACTGGACTAAGGCGGTCGTATTTAAACAAAGCCTGCCATGGGTTTAAATAACCTTTCCAGACAATCCCAGTTATTGCGACTGGATTTTTGGATACACACTTTCATTAACTTTCATTTACACCCCAGACAGAGTTCCAGAAATTGGCTGATAAACTTGGGGGCATTCGATTTAGACATGGCTACTCAGTCTAATTTGCAGCTCCCTGTCAACATAATTTCGCTGTGCCCTAATCTAACCTTTTTTGTCTTGGGCAATTGCCTTCCATGCTGCAAATGCTAGTACGAACTTGCCAAGGAAACCTTTCGTCCCTTCCTCAGTGACCCCGAACCCTCATTAGCATGATGGGCTCTGTCTTAGCTGGTGATTATAAAGTCATTTCACGGTCACATGACATTATGACTGCAAAAAAATGAGAGGATTTCTAGATTGGGTGAAAATGCAATAGCCGTTGGCATTAAAAGAATAACTCATGATGTTTCAAATCCATATGATGTAAATTTTAAGATTTTTTTTTTTTCTTCAGGAAAATTCATGGTGAACTGCCCTGTTACACTACTGTTTAAAAGTTACAAAGTCTCTCATGCTCACCAACGCTTTTTTTTATTAAACATACAGAAAAAATAAGATATTTTCTGAAATATTTTTACATTTTAAAATAAGTGTTTTCTGTGTTATTATATATTTAAATGTAATTTATTCCTGTGATTCAAAGCTGAATTTTCAGCATTGTTACTCCAGTCCTTAGTGTCACATGATCCTTCAGAAATCATTCTAATATGCTGATATGCATCATACTTTTTTTCATAAGAACTGCATTTATTTGAAATATAAATATTTTGTAAGACTATAAATGTCTTTACTGTCACTTTTTATCAGTGCAGCAATTTCTTTCAGAAAAATAAATCCTACTGGCCTCAAACTTTTGAACCGTAGTGTATTTGCATTCAGATTAATAGTTTTTTTCACAAAAGTATTCTTCATTTGTATTCTATAGAATAAATAACATCACATGGGTCTTGAGGTTGAACAAAAATGACAGAATCTTTGTTTTCAGGTGAATTCCTTTAATTGGAATTTTTCTCTTTATCGGATCAATAAAGTACATCTCTCTTTTAACTGTGGCTTTTTTGAAGTCACAGCAATAAAAGAATAGACAGATATTAGCAGTATGTTTCTGCTCTCGCAGAGCAAAGCTTTCCAGTTCACTGTAAATGGGAGGTGAATAGCACACTTGTGTGGGATTGACAGCTAAGCAAGCTATAAGACTGTCAAAATGCAAGGAAAGGCTTAATTTTATGCAAAACAATATTAGTTTTTCGGTACAGTCAGTGCTAAATCACATACTATATTAACATAATGCAGTTTTAATTTTTGCTGGGTTAACAACAAGTATTAAAGTATTAAATCGACATTGTATGTATACTTTGGGGATACAAGAACTGAAAAGACATAACGCACAGTAGACAACAGCAGTGCGTATTTACTGCAAGAACTGAGGTTTTGCAGGTTCCTGATTGTTATTTAAAAGATTGAAGTGGCTTACTAGTTACTAGTCATTGAACAGATGCTTTTCATGTAAGGTTCACTAATTGTAGGGCCGGTCCCTCTGGACCACCCTGAGGTTAAGTACCTTCCTCAAAGGCACTATGATTGTGATCTCAACAACTTTGTTCCTAATTCCTGGCTCACCTTACTGGAATTAAACAGATAACCTTTGTATTAGCAGACCAGATCGCTCACTATAAGCTGCCACATATATTCATGGAGTCTGGAAATAAACACACCTCCTGCATAATTGGCTTGCCCTTTTAATTCGCCACAGTGATTATTCAAAAATGTCTGACTTGAATTCATGGTTTGTCATTTTATGTATAAATATTGCATGAAGAAAATATCTCAAGGTACTGTTCAAATTGAAGGTTACTGTGTGCTGTGACGGTACGCACTATAGCTGGTTTTGTTTAGGATGGGATTAGAATTATAATGCTAAAAGTTTTTACACCTTGCATGACTTTGCATATTTTTCATAACTTCCTTGAAATCGTCTGTAAAGAAAAAGAAAAGTTTAATGCCCAGCAAGAGTCCAAGGAAATGTCAAGAGTTTAAAAATACAAAAAAAAAATTAATAATACAAAAATATTATTCTGTGCATGTCAATATAAAATAGCAAAACTCAGGTATTCAGTTTGAGAATCTGTACACAGCTGAACAAAGGTTTATGAACAAAAGCTGTGGCCTTGAGCACACTGATTGTGTTCCCGTATAGATCAGCAATAGACTTCAATGTTACCATTCTGGATATAAAAACGCCTTTCAAAATTTCCAAAGCAAAATTGATTTTTAGCATATTGATTTTATATATAAAATCTCAAGACAGATTAACTAGAGCTCCGAGGTTGATAAATGATGATATATGCTTACGCAGATGCTATAAGTCATTGCAGCTTTAAGTATTGATTTTATTATATATATACAATTTATTTTTTTATGAAAAATGCCACATTCTCAGTGAAGTTTTACACCTCCAAGGGCACATGCTTGGCTGAAAATGTACTCAGGCATCCAAGATGCTAATAAGTTTGTTTCTTAATCAAAGCAGATTTGGAGAAATGTACCTTTACTTTCACTTACTCACCAATGGATCATCTGCAGTGATGAGAGTCCAAATGACAATGAGAGTCCAAACAGCTGATAAAAAACATCACAATGATCCAAAATAGCCCACCCCACTCCAGTAAATCAGGTTTGTTTGTAATGTTTGTAAGAAAAAGTCCATCATTAAGACATGTCTAACTTCCATTTTTAAACTTCCTCTATTCATAATATTGCTTTTCAAGTAAAAAAAGTTGTCTTGTCTGAATAAGGAGAGAAATATGCATAGATCAAACACTGTTAACACAGTCCGAAAGAGTTCTCTGTGAGAGACAACAGGAGATGGACTTTTTCACTGAGGGTAAATACATTTCAATTTTCACTTCTGGATGAATTATTCTTTTTAAATAGGTTATTTTTGAAAGCTTTTTAGAGGTTATATGATGCTATGGAGGTTATAGCTAGCTACTTAAACATGATTGTGAATTGTGACTTCAGTCACCTGATTGAGAGCTACACAATCTCCCATTTATATCTTTACTAGTGGCCCTTCTCTGCCTTACAGTTTCCGTAATGTAATTCCAGGACTCGTGCCGCAGAAAAAGTGAGCGCTCACTGTAAAGTGTGCAATCTGAACCCAATTTGGTCACTTGATCTTGTGCGCCTAGCTCATATGAACCCATGGTCAGTCCCACTATCAAAGACTCCCAGTTTTAATTCCAGCAGGGTCCGTCAGTGAAAACACCCACCCACCCAGACATTACAAATTCAAACACTGAATATAACTACACATCTAATGTGTCGATTTTCCTGCTCTATTAAATCAAATCAAATCACTGATTTGAATAATTTATTGTCTAAGATGTTGGTATGTAAAGATGTTTAACATCACCACAGCACAAGTGCCTTAACAAAAGGAAGGTGAAAAAAAAAAGAGTGAATTCTTGCTTTTATTCTTGCGAGCGTGCTCCAAATAAATGTTGTTAGACAGTGCAAAAAAAACAAAAACAAAAAAAAACAACAAGGGGCTTGGAGCTGGCGGAGCCCAGGTTACATATGGACAGTACATATGGACCACGGGCAGAAACGGAGGATCAGGGGACCGATACAGACTGCCAATAATATAATACAGAAGATAATGTGCAAAATACACAAATACTATTGTATTTACATATACTTTTTAAAATATGTTCAGTACACATAGTGTACTATAAAGACATACTTAATTATCATAAATGTAATTTGATTTGAATTGTTTAAAAAAACTACACAGTGTAAAAAAATGAGATTATACTGTTTTTTTTTATGGATATTTTATTATAAAACCGTATGTACACTATCTATACATTATGTAGTCTATACATAGTAATAATAATGTAAAGGTGCACATACACACAATCAACTGGGATTTATAAAGGGAGATTATAAATTAACAATTAGCTTGTATTTTTATTATTTTTTTCTGTAGCATGAACTCTTTTGAAAACACCACTTGGCATTTTGATAAGTAGTCAATTATTTGAAATTGACATTTCATGTTATTATTTTATTATTATTATTAATAAGTAAATATCATCTGGAAAATCTCTCTCTCTCTCTCTCTCTCTCTCTCTCTCTCTATATATATATATATATATATATATATATATATATTATGATATTACAAATTCGTTTTTATTTAAAATGGATTTCTTTTGGCTACTGCTATGTAAGTAATTTTTCAAATCGGCTATGGAATATAACTACACACTCTCCAAATGTGGTACTCTTCTTCTGATTTAATTTACCTAAAAAGCATACATTTTGCAGCTTATTCTGGTTAGCAGGCAGCTACATATGTCAATGAAGTTATAAAATATTGGACATATCTTAAGAGTTCTTTTTTTTACTACAGTGCATGACTTAAACCTGGAACTGAACATCACTCCCAGCATGAGTCTGGCCCACAGGAGGAGGAAGTAAGACGTGACACCAATATAACTGACAAAACAGATGCACACTCCATAATGCACCAGCAGGACACGGAAAGCGCCGTTGCTTTTGTTTCCCAAGGCGTTAAGAAAGGCTTTAAATAACTCATTTGGACATATGGACGACATCACTGCTTTACTTGGGATGCTTTATGCATATTCCACATTGCGTTACACAGGTGCAAGTTCAATAAGAAATAAATAAAGAAAGCCTCCTCTTGTCACTTACTTTCTCTCTCTTGTTGTTGTTTCTTTATGTTAGCCAGGCCTGTGTCTCTGCCCACCTGTCTTCTGTGGGCACAGATTGGGGCAGCAGACGTCCATGCGGGTATTTAGATTTGTGCACAAAGCCTGGTGAACAGGAAGTTGGAGGGACTTGCATCGGGGCCCATCTGCTCTCTACAGCTGGCTGCCTGACAGCTGGAAATTGATTCTACTGAGATTGGTACCTGTGTCTCAGACTCAGCACTGCATACAGCCTGACCAGTGCATTAATGCAATTCATTTAGCCGGCAGTCTAAAAGCCAAAGATGGAGAGCGAGAAAGAGAGATGCCAATAAAGTCATGCCATCAACACTATCATACCATCAACAGTAATGCTGATACAGCGCTTTGAATGGAGAGACAGAGAGAAAGAGACTATATTGCTTTCTTCCATGAAGTTCATGCATCTTCTGAAACACGTGTTTTATGTCTGACATCAGCAACATAAAATAAATATCATAAAATAAAAACTATTATTATTATTATTATTATTATTATTATAGCTCTGTTAATGATTACTGTTGAAGGTCATACCTATGCAATATCTAGACCCCTAATATGTAGTGACATATTTTACATTTTTTAAATTTTTAAATTTTAGATTTGTATTACATCAGCATATGCAGCAAATTTCAAATGTCAATCAGTTATGAGGCTTTTTTGTTGTAATGACTATAATTTTTTTACATTCAATATTTGTATTTATTATTTTTTATGTGTCTGCTCATTCTTAAAAATATATTACATGTTATTTTACAAGCCAGTAAGCACCTAAATCATAGATGATATAAATATTTTACTTTTTTTCTTCCAACTGTTATTAAAAAAATGTACATGTTGGTTTAGAATCATGTCACATTTGCTTAGCTATTTTTGTGAAGTTCCGAGTTATCATTTAGAAATTACAGGCGTGTGGGTATATATTTGTCAATTTTAATCTAAAGCATAGGCAATAATATTTAATCTAAAGCATAGGCTATATACTCGGGTCTGCTTACAGACAGGAGGTTAAGGAGCTGGCTGTCTGGTGCAGTCTTAACAACCTGGAGCTGAACACGCTCAAAACTGTGGAGATGATCGTGGACTTCAGGAGAAACCCCCCTGCTCTCCCCCCAACCACCATCATGAACAGCACTGTGACTGCAGTGGAGTCATTCAGATTCCTGGGCACCACAATTTCTCAGGACATGAAGTGGGACAATCACATCGAGTCCATGGTGAAAAAGGCCCAGCTGAGGAAGTTCAACCTGCCACAGGAGCTGCTGAAACAGTTCTACTCCACCATAATTTAATCTGTCCTCTGTACCTCAACAACTGTCTGGTTCAGCTCAGCTACCAAATCTGACCTCAGAAGACTACGGAGGGTAGTCCGGACTGCTGAGCTTATCATTGGTACAACCCTCCACACTCTGTACTCTGTACTCATCCAAAGTGAGCAAAAGGGCTGGAAAAATCACTCTGGACCCGTCACATCCAGCACACTCCCTCTTTGAACTGTTACCGTCTGGTCGACGCTACAGAGCTCTGAGCACCAGAACGACCAGACACAGGAACAGTTTATTTCATCAGGCAATCCATCTCATGACACTTGACAATAAACATGGAACACACAACACTATAATACAATATTTATTAATCACACATACTTATTTTTGCACTGTGGAGCTTCTGTCACTATAACAAATTCCTTGTATGTGTAAACATACCTGGCCAATAATCTCATTCTGATTCTGATTCTGATAAACAGACTTATGTTGAAGATGTGACCTAAGCTATAGGCAATCTAATATCAAAAAGCCTTTAGAGTGAGCCTAGCAACCCAAATCCTAAAATACCTTCAGTACTGCAAATCGACAAAACATTATGGTGACAAGCTTTTTTTGTCCAAACACCATGTTTTCTAGACAAAATGTGTTAGCATTACTGTCTGCACTACTGTTCTTTCACTAATTGTGCACTGCACTGGCTAAACAAATGTGCCGTTTTGTCGCAGAGTAAATGAAAAACACTTGAGAGAGACTAAAATGTGTTCTCTCTTCCTGTTCCTCTCAGACTGAGCTGTTCTGATTCAAGCAGAGCGATGGTACAGGATTGATTAGACTCCAGAGAGAGCGAGAGCGAGCGAGGTTTGATGTGTGAGGATGTGAGCGAGGCTCTCAGCAGGCCGGGGACGAGCTGAGTGCTGACAGTCAGGAGTCTGCAGGCGGCCGGACGGATGCTGAATCAGCTCTCCTCACCTGACCACAGAGACACTGAGTCTGACACCAGTGTGACGTGCAGTGTGTTCACAAACAGCATTACAATAGTACTTCAGCTGAACGCTGCCTGTGGAAGGACCAAAAGAGGGAAACGACAGCAATGGTCGATCGTGAAAAATCTGACTTGATTTCACTTCGATTAGCAACACTAGCAACACAAATAATTCAATAAATGAAACTGTAGAAACTTACTGTGCAGTAAAATTAAATATTACACAGCATTTTTATTATTTGATGAAATGAAACCATTTCAAAAAAACATTTTGAAACATGGTAAATCGGCGAAGAGTTATTTTTTATTGAAAAAACCTTCCAGTTTTACTGGAGCAAAAGATAAAAAGGTCCCAGTAATGTTTTAGCATTCAAAACCATAATTTTTCATTCACTCATCGATTTTGAGATAACATAATGTGTCTTCTTTCAAAATAGTGAAAGGAAAACCTCTAAAATACACATTTAAGTGTTTATTCAATCCATATCTTTAAATGCTGTTTTCTCAAATATTTTTTTTAATGCACTGAGCCAAAAATCTATATTCCAAACATTATATTCCTAAAAATATGCAATTATTTTTTTCTACCTATTGACAGTATTTTCTGATTTAATGTCAACATAATAAAAAAAAATAACCTGGCTTTGCAATTTTCAGATTTCTATTAAATGTATGTAAATTAGAGCGTTTAAATAGATAATGCCTTATTTGCATATTGAATTGTGACATTTTAGATTTATAAAACAAAATAATTGTCTTACTATGAATAATCAACTAGGGGAAGTATGGTAATATATATTAATACAAAATTGATAATAATATTATTTACCTGTAGTTTTGCCTTGAATTTTTTTTAAAAACATAACTAATGAAGCTTGATAAATCCACGCTAAAGAGTTTCTGTTTTAGTTTGTGACTGTATTTGTTCAAGGTCGTGAGATGCTTGTTAAAAGCTTTACAGCATCATCAGGGTCCAGGAGTTTGAAAGAAGAATGTGAGGCTAGAAGCAGAACGTGTGTAATCGGGGTTCTGGTGGCATGAGGGGTCCGAGGGGCCCGAGGGGCCCGGACTCAATCAGGGCTGAGCCTGATGGACTACTGAGAGGACACAGTGAGCAATCTCATCTTGTCATCTATTGAAGAGTGAAGACGCCTTCGCTGGACTGCACAAGAACACACTGTAAACTCTATCTAACACGCACACGCATTTATACACCGGAGATCATATACTATCATTGATTCAAGTCTTAGAATGTTTTATACATTGTTTTATACATCAGTCATTCTTCAGGTGGCGACAGGATTTGACCAATGGTTTACAAAAATATTTTCCGGTTTAATAAGTGTTTAAACATTGCATCAACTGCTACTGATGAACACATTGATTTGTATTTGAATTATCACCCAGTAGGTTATTTAACCATGTATTATTATGTATTATTAAAAGGTTTCTATCTGTCAAGCTCATTAAAATCCACAATTTCAAATTTCTTCTTGCAGACATTCTCAAACATTTTGTCCTCTGAACCTCTTTCACCTAATATATTTACTTTAGAGATGTGGTCAATCGGCAATTCTGTAAAAGACAATATCTCACTTTGCATTGAACTTTGAGCATTGCAACTTTGCAGGTGTTTTTTATGCTCAAACAGCAACATTAAACAACTAAAGTAAAAAAAGTGAAATCATAATCAATGACCCCTTTAAGTGCCCCTGAGATTTTAAAATAAATATTTCAATAATTAAGTATCACATTTGCATGTTCACGGTTCTCTGACATTGGTTATTAGTCATATGGCATGCAGGTAAACACAACATATTTCTTATTTTATAGTAAGTGAATTATTTTGATTGTAATTTTAAAATGAATTATTTCAGTACTTTTTTTTATTAAATTACTTGTTAGCCTTTCATTAAACTCACAAATCCCCTGCAGTTCCTTTACGAACCCCTGTTTGGGAAACCTTGATGTTATATAGGCTTATTAATTACAATGAAAGGAATATATTTCATCACTCTTTGTATGTTTACATAATTATGGTAGAATATTATCTTGTTTAAATCAATGTGATAAACAAGTTAGGTCAAAAGTAATCAAAAAGTAATCTGATTATATTACCTAAAATGTCAATGGTTTTGTTTTCATGTAATTTGGAATCAGTAACGGATAACAATTTGTAAGTAATCTACCCAGCTATATATATACTGTATATATAAATCAGTTTTTTTATATTCAGATACCTTTTACATTTTAGAATGCCCTAAACATGTTTTCAATTAAAATATTACAACAAAGTAAAAATAAAGTACTAAAATAAACACATAGATTAACACAATAATCGAATGGTTTGGGTACGGTTATACAATTGCTACTAGACAAATGTCAAAATATAATAAATAAATCTGTAAAATCAGTTGTACACTGCAATGCTTTTTGTACAGGTCTTTAGGTGTCAGTTCCATGTCTTTTATTTTGAAATGAAGTTTGGTTTTTATTTTGAAGTATCGCCATTTCTTGTGAGAGCTTGTTTTATTCATTGGATCCCTGTGTTTCAATGCTGAAAAAATGGTCCCTTCCCTTTCCAGTATATGAAGCCAAGTCTGAATGCACTGTGTGTGCGTCACATCCTATCCACAAACGAATAGCTTTCCCAACTGTCTTCAGGTGTATCTTGTTGCATTGTTTACCCTTGTGCATTTACAGCCTGCATGTTTGCCTTTGTGTATATCAAGTACTTTCCAGGCCGGTGTTGTTGTTTACAGTCACAGTGAAGTTGCTATCTAGAGTTAGGCCTCGACTATCTGCTCAAGTCCTGCTTTGTTTTGTATGTGATTGGAAGAGAAGCCAGAGGGAGACTGAGGAAATGACAGAGATAAATTGAATGTATAGAGGAGAAGGAATACTAAAACAGATCCTGACAGAGAGCGATAGAGATTTGGGGAGCCACAGTTTCTTATCAGTAAAGGTCACTCGAGCAATTACTCGACATACCGATGAACGCACGCTATCAGAAGGCATGTGTTCTGTGGACTGAAGGTCTGTTGTTATTTTTTTCATGGAAATACTTGCCTGAAAGTCTTGCTCCGGGACTTCTATTGAAGCATATGGTGAATTCAAGGTCTTTCAAATATTTACTGTAATAACTGGAGCTAGTTTTCACGGCCTGCATGTAAAGTGAATTCACTTGGGTCAGACAGAGGACGAACTCAAGCTGCAAATATTGATCACGATGAGGTTCAAATTTTAATAAACATAAAACTTTATTGGTTATTAAAGGACATTCGTTTTGCCATTATCTATCTAATAAAGTTTAGGTTTTTACATTTTTTTTAAAGAAGTTTATTATTTGATCAAGAATACAGTAAAATCAGTGTTCATATTAGTAAATATAAGTGCTGTCAGACGATTAATCATATCCAAAATAAAAGTTTTTGTTAACATAAAATGTGTGTGAACTGTGTATATTTATTATGTTTATATATATACACATACATACAGCATACATTTAGAAAATATTTACACAAATATATTTATATTAATATAATTTATATCATATATATATAAAAATATTTAATATATATATATATAACTAACACATTTTTCTTAAATATATACTGTGTAGTGTGTGTGTGTGTGTGTGTGTGTGTGTGTGTGTGTGTGTGTGTGTGTGTGTGTGTGTGTGTGTGTGTGTGTGTGTGTGTGTGTGTGTTGTGTGTGTTGTGTGTGTGTGTGTGTGTGTGTGTGTGTGTGTGTGTGTGTGTGTGTAACAAATATACACCGTATACACACACACACATATGATGTAAACAAAAACTTTTATTTTGGATGCAATTAATCGCGATTAATCGTTTGACAACACTAGTAAATATTGTTTCAATTTAAAATATCTGTTTTCTGTGCAAATGTATTTTAAGATGTAATTAATTCCTGTGATACAAAGCTGAATTTTCAGCATCATTACTCCAGTCTTCAGTATCACATGATCTTCAGAAATCATTCATATATGCTAATTTGACAGTCAAGAAACATTTCTGTTTATTATCAATGTTGAAAACAGTTGAGCTGCTTCATAATTTTGTGATGAGGATGATGATGATGATGAACTGTTTATTTGGACTAGAAACAATGTTCATCGCCACTTGTTTAATCAATTTAATGCAGCGTTACTGAATAAAAGTATATTTTCTTTATATTTTAACTTCTTACTGACCTCAAACTTTTGAATGGTATTTGTTGTGTAACGGTGTGCTCTCTTTCTCTCTCTCTTTCTTTAGCTGTAAAACTTGTAAGAATCCGATCGTTCACCCTGAAAGTCTTTTAGAGTTCACTTCTGAACTTTCTCATTTAGCAGATCGATCAGTCGCTGAGGACTCAGTCCAGCAGTAATGAATACCCACTGCTGATTTCTCTTTCTCTCTCCGCTGATTTCAGCGTCCTGCTGAGAAACGCTTGCCTAGCTGAAAAGAGGAACACACACACACACACACATAGACATAGTTCACATTATCTTAATATTTCAGCATGCACTGTGGTTTTATAGGACCATCGTTGACTGCGTACCAATGTAAGATTTATAAAAATCATGAGAATCATATCTCAAATTACCTTGGGTATTATTTTTGATGGGATTTTTGTTGAGTACACTAGCGTGTATGTAGATGTAGGTGTCATCCAAACCAGCAGACCAAACTCCAGTTTTGATTTTACGGTAAGTGAAACTTTAATATTTTTAAAAAGACATGTCAATCTCTGTCTTCTCACATCAAGAGAGTCTTTAGGATCTTTTCCCCCTCATGGTTACCCTGGCAACACACAGTTCCAAACCGAGAGCTTGAGTTTTTTCCTCATTTCCTCACATCTTTTTTCTCAATGGTAATCTGTCAGGTGAAAGATGCAGATTTTCTGACAGGCAGATGCCCCGGGAGGAGGCCACAGGAATGAATGAGGGGAAATTGATTTGTTCAGACGGCCCGCGAGGCAGAGCGAGGAGAAGGATCTGTACTCGCTTACACTGATTGATTTCTGGAGAGATGACCAGGTCCTGTTCCCCTCCTCACCTGATGGCCCGAGTGAGAGGATAACAAAACGTCCCTCAATCTATTCCACCGCCCCCCCTCCTGATAAATTGAATTGCTATACATGAATAATCTTTCCGGTACATAGAGCCGAGTTACTCTCAGTGCAATAAAGACCGGAAGCCTTGCCACATTCTCTATGAGTGATAGAATGAAAATCCCAATCCTTGTTTTTATTTGCATGATGCTTTACAAACATGAATGCATGATGCAATCTTCAATAAATCTGGAGAATAATACAAATGAACACGTTAGAAAAATAGACAGTGTCATAAAGTGTGCACACTTCTGATTTATTTTAAGATGACATGAAGTTGATTTCGTGCATGAAAATACTTTATTGTGTGTGTGTGTGTGTGTGTGTGTGTGTGTGTGTGTGCGTGCGTGCGTGCGTGCGTGCGTGTGTGTGTGTGTGTGTGTGTGTGTGTGTGTGTGCGTGCGTGCGTGTGTGTGTGTGTGTAAATGTCCCATGCTGTATTGGGTATGCTTCATCGGTGTGCATTATTCTAAAGAAAAATATGTTTGTTTTGATCACATTTCATCAAAATGTAGTACGTTAGGGCTCTGAAATAACTTTTCTTTCCTGCTGACATATCCAAGACCATGCAGCTGTGGAATAGAAATATGATAGTCTAACTTTTCAGGATCCAATCAACTTGCGCCCTATTGTTTCACTGCTGAGTTTTCTGATTCATTTGGAAATAAGGCACATCATGAAAGCTGAAGGTGAAATGCATCATTTTACACTGCCGTTGGTCGAACAAACAGATCCTGCCCTAATCATCGCATCCCGTTTCATGTTGCTTGCAGTTACTGAACTTTATCATTTACTGACTTATGAGTCTATATTTAGATAGATAGATAGATAGATAGATAGATAGATAGATAGATAGATAGATAGATAGATAGATAGATAGATAGATAGATAGATAGATAGATAGATAGATAGATAGATAGATAGATAGATAGATAGACAAATGAATGTGTTAATTTAGTATTATTCACACAGCATTAAAATATAGCCTTGTTAAAATAAAGGTGGACAATTTTAGCTTTGATTTACGTTTTACACCCTGACAGCAATCAATAAATGAAATAGTCTAAATATTATAAATATGTATCTCCTGTGGAAGGCTCAGGACTGTAAAATGTTCGTCCAATCGTTGTAATCTTTCCGAATGCGATGATAGGATGTCCTGTCTGACTGTCAACCTCCGTATTTGCATACCTTTGTGCAGCCAATAGCGATTCGGGGGCGGGGCTACTGTAGCAGGCTGAGCCAGAGCGTGTTGTTTAGTCAGTGATAAAAACAAATTCACATTCCGTCACAGAAGTGTAAGACAAAATTTGAAGACTTGTCAAAATACACAGAGACAGGCAATGGTGTGAAACAAAGTAAACGTTGGTAGTATTTTTCCAAGATGGAGGAATTTCATGGAATGTCTGGGTTTCAATTGATTTGAGTTAAGGTGAGCTAACTTCAAGTTAAAGGTATTTCTAATATGTTCGACTTTTTATTGTAAGTAGTCTACTTTTACTTGAGACATGCCTTCACCTTTATAGAGCTGTAAGAACTGTGTTTGGCATGAGGGAGGCATGATACAAGGATGTTTGAAAGCATGCTTTATTTTGTAGTACAGCTAGGAGACACTGAGACTGCCTATTCTAGCTGTAATAAGGGATGGATAGAGATGGATGGATGGATGGATGGATGGATGGATGGATGGGATGGGTGTGGATGGATGGATGGATGGATGGATGGATGGATGGGTGGATGGATGGTGGGATGGATGGATGGTGGATGGATGATGTATGGATGGATGGATGGATGGATGGATGGATGGTGGATGGATGGATGGATGGATGGATGGATGGATAGGCGTATTGTTTGTTGGAGGTACAGTATTAGTTCATTTTGATTATATGTTAATATATTATGACAGTATTGTGCTAATAAGAAACAAACACATCAAAACTAGGACAATATTCTCTGGTGAATAAAATCAGTCTGAAAGTGCTCTGGAAGGAGATCTTGTTCTCAAGGTGATTAAACTGTTTTCACATGATCCACGATGTCAAACGCAGCTCTCAGTGTGGGATTGTGGGAACTGAAACACAATTCCTGGTTTCAGTATCATGAGCTCTGAGACTTTCAAGTCATTCAAGTTAAACACTCGTCACTTTAAGAGCTAGCTCTCATTCTGGAGTTTTGCTTTTCAACGTCGCATGTGCTATCACTCAAGATAGAATGAACATAAACCCAGATCAACTCTTACTCTGTGAAATGCTTTCTTAACAAGGTTAAGTGCACTCTGTGAATTCATCTGCTGTTAGAGTGGAGCTCAAGCATGGCCTTTCTGTTCACGTGTCTCTGCAGCAGAGGGTGAACCACCGGTTGGCCCACCGCTCTCTGCAATTTCGTAACGATACCACCGCCAAGTTTGCAAGCTTTTGGATGACACGGCCCATCGAAGACTTCGCCAAGTCATTTATTAAACATGGCAGGAGCCTATCACTGGCCCACATTGCTTGTGCTTTCTTCCTGCCATGTGCGGAAAGCTCTGACGCCCTTCTCCCCGTCTGGGTGTGCAGGCATCCTGTGTTCTCAACAAATCCTTTCGCTTTTTCCAAAAATATTAATACGCTGACGCTACAAAAGTAAACAAGTGACTTAAATAATTAATTTTGCTTTGCAAGGTATACATAAGGGATAAGGTGCCGTCAGCCAGTCATTATTGCAGAATAAACCCAGACAGAGCGACCAGGAACCAGACATGAAGCTGATTACACGGCTACTTAGCAAATAAATAAATAAATGGACATAAAATATAGATTTTAGTTAATTTTTTCCATTATATGAGAAGAAAGAGAGTGGCCAGGCGTGGTTTATTGCTGTATATATATTTGTGTCTGTGTGTACGTACAGTATTTATCCATCCATCTGCGAGTATCCATCCATCCATCCACTTTTGGATGATTTTCTGTAAAAAAATTATACAATTTGAGGAATGCAAAAGGCTGATTCGGAGTGTTTTTCCATTCCGTGTAATTACCTGATGCAGTGTTAACTAATTACAGACACGTTAAGATGGAAGAACACAAATAAGAGATGTTTGCAAAGGCAGGTAAATGTAAATTGGTCAGATTGAGAACGCACAATGGCCTGTAATTAGTTGTTATTGGGGATGATAGGCAAATTTCGTATGAAAGAAACTGCAGCGTCATGCCCTCGAGAGACGCAAATGAATGGCTGTGAATTCGAACGTTTTCGGCATAATGGGTTAAGCAGGAGAGAACAAGTAGAACTAATGCCTGGAGTTATAAGTGAATCCACGTCTGTGAGGCGAGTGAATAGGTTTTTAATTTAAGATCACAGTAGTGCCACTTGAGAACTGAAGAACATTTCTCAAAGACGTCTCTTCAGGCAGCGCTGTACTAATTGAAAAGGACAAGATGTAAAACGTTTGTGGCAGGTCATGACAGGGTCACAACTCGGCAGTGAAGTAGCCTGTTTTATTATTTTTGCATTGAAGTAAACATCTACATACCAACAAACCCACTTTGTCCTCAAGGATTCTGTGCTGTTTCCGTCCCACACTTGAGACATGATGTTGTTTACCACAGACTTGTCCTTCAGTCGTACAGTATTTCACTTACCATGGACATTTTTTGGATAAACACCTACATAAATTGTTCCGTAAAAAAGTTTTTACATGAACCTGAATTGTTCTTTTTACAACTTCTGGTTATGTGTTACCAACGTGATTTCTAAAAACCATGTTTTTTTGAGCTGACTCCAAGCTAAATCATCTGGATTTTTTTGAGAGATTGGATGTAACTTTACTGAGACAGGGTTGGTTAGTGATTCTATCTCTTTAAGTGGTTTTGGACCGGCCAAGCAAGTGCTATTAAGATTAATGGGGATGTTAGCAGATAACCTTTCTTTTGGTTTATGTAAGTTTACATGCAAGTGTTATGCAAGTTGTAATATTATTATACAATTATGTAATATTGCAAGTTGTACACATTTTCTTTGTGCAGCAAGCTTGTATGTAATTCTAAATGTTTTCCTTAATAATGAGTTACATTATTGTTTGTGGTAAATGTTAACCAGTACAAAGTATTTTAATTTAGTGCAGAGTAATAACTCAAACACAAGGCAAGTTTAATAAAGCATTTATCATGCATATTTTAAAACAATTCAAAGTGCTATGCAAAGCAAAATAAACAGACCAAGAAAAAAACATGAAGTCATTTTAAAAATGAAATCATAAATATTAATAAGGAAAGATGTTAGTAAAAGTTTCATTAGGAATGAATAAAAAAATAAGAATTATATACAAAAGAAGTAAATTTTTGTATGTTGAAAGAAAACCAATGCATAAAGTGCGATAAATATTTTATTTTATTTTTTTACAAAATAAGCATCTGTTTTCATGCATATTTCATACAATGCAAAGTGCTTTTCAAAGCAAAATAAACAGACCAAGAATAAAACTACACAAATAAACAAGCAAGACTGTATATTAGTGAAATTTAAATTTAAAAAGTAATAATAAAAAGCAAGCATAATATACAAAATAGTGACTTTTGTTTACTTTTTTATTATCCAATAAAATAAATCCAATGCATAAAGTGTGATTAAAAACTGAAAAGAAATGATAATTTCTTCCAAAATGGAGTCAAACTCTTCACGTAATGGAAAAGTTGTGGCCTTTAAATGAGAAATATAAGCATCTCGCTGACTCTTTCCAATCCAATGAGGTTTAATGTGGAATGGTTCAATTTGTGACCTGATGCATAAGATAATTCTTGTTTCCTGTGAAAATGGCCTTTTTGTGATCCGAAGTCTATCCTGTAGTCTGCTCTTCTGGAAACACTGATTCGGATGTGACAGATGTGCTCTCACAGTTTATGAAGGGTCTGTTGGAATATGTGTGACAGTATTTGCAGGATACTCGAGTGGTTTTGGCTGAAGGGTGAGACTCTGGGGTTTAATATGTGTCTGACTCAAGGGTCATTTCTCTCAGGGCATCTTGACTACCTATCTGTGAAAGAGGCGCTCTGGACTTTAAGGCATAAAGCCCTCGTAAAGGTCATCGCAGAGGCAGAGTCACGGGCCCATGAGGCAGAAGACGCATGTAGTGGCATGTTTTTTATATCAGGGAAACTGATGCGTTGCTGCAGAGTTCAGGCAGATATTATATATATGTTTTTTTCCAAACCCATTGGATATTTTTCTTTGTTTTTCTTTGCATATGCTTTGTTCCGTGGAGCAGAAAATTACATTTTATGGTGTTTTTGGTATTTTTAGAGCTTGATGGATGAACAAACAAATAAATGGACATGAGATATTGATTAGGCTTTTTTGTATTCTTATTAAAATAATCTGCAGAGTTCAGCAACTGCTTTAATTGCCTTTTTTATTAGTTTGCATTGTTTATTTTATGTTTAATTTATTTCATATTTTTTATAGTTTACTACATTAAAAATGATTTTAATTAGTTTTAATTATTCATAATTTAATAGTTTTTTTACAATATCTTTTCAGATTAAACCAACAACATATATTAACTTCAGATGTTAGATTTAATATGTATATATTAAATATTTGATTTATTTAGTTATATTTTTATTATATAGATGTCTATATTTTATTTTATTTATTCATTTTTTATTATTTTATTATCATGATTCACACAAATAATGTTGATGCATGGTAAATATTAATCTGTTTGTTTTCATTTGTGTGTGTGTGTGTGTGTGTGTGTGTGTGTGTGTGTGTGTGTGTGGTGTGTGTGTGTGTGTGTGTGTGTGTGTGTGTGTGTGTGTGTGTGGTTCCACTGAAGAAAATAACATCGTACAAGTTTGGAATGACTTTTTTTCATAAATTTTCATGTGCACAAACCCTTTAAAGAATAACAGAATTGTATGGGCACTATATAAAGCATAGAGGGAAAATATATATTTGACATTGTAAAACATTTTTATTTTTTATGGGTGCTTTAGAGCATAGTCGAGATGGAAATGACAGATTTGCTGCAAGTTGATGCGATACAGTCTAATTTTTTTCATCACTACGTTTCGCAGTTAAAATAAAAAGTGGGTCAGCCTGCTATCAGAAATGAGAAACGGTTGTCATTTACCTGACAAAGAAAACATTGTGAATGCATACAAACCACACAAGTTCAGCTTTGCACTCACACTTTTTGTTGATGCAAAGTTCATTCCCCACCTAATCGAGATGGCACGTCAGAAATCACAGTTGGCTTAATTGAGTTACTCAAGATAGGCGCTAAAATCAAAGCTGTCACCTTCAGGTACACCTGTTGTACTGGAGTGAAGGCTGAATTAATTAGCACTCACGCTCGTTCTGTGAAGGACTTGAGGCCTCAAAAGTGGCAGATCGTGCATTTTAATTCCAGCAAAAATATCTCATCAGAAAATCCATTAAGAGAAGGCTCTCCATGTCAAGTCGGTCGCGTGTCATGCACTTCCCAGCCAGACGGACGATTGGCTGATCGCTCTCCCTGCGGTTATTATCAAAGCCCAACATCAGTGCAAACTAAATAATTAGGCAAATAAACTTGAATGCATTTAACCAATAACTTTTCCCTCTGCTTACTGTTAATATAGGTTCAAAGCCTTTAATGCATGATTGTTGCATGATCAATTTGTTTTCAAATAAGACTATGCATAAAGACAGCAGCTTTTATTGTTAGAAGTATATTTAATTTATGTTGTAACTCACCCAAGATAAGCGCAACAGTGAGCACCCACGTTTTCAGTGACCTTTGTTTCTGTAGTGTTTTCCACATTTATTTTCTTGGGATTTTTCTCCATAGGGAGTTTTGAGCCTTGAAACAAAACAACCAGCTCTCGGATGAATTCTAACTTTTAAACTTTGATATGAAACAAAACATGAAAGATGGTGCAATTTAATGTCCTTTACATATTACAGTAATGTATCATAACTATACAATTTTACACTTTGTAGCTATATATATATATATATATACACTCACACTCATCGGCCACTTTATTAGGTACACCTGTTCAATTGCTTGGTAACACAAATTGCTAATCAGCCAATCACATGGCAGTAACTCAATACATTCATTAATCTAGATGTGTGAAGACGACGATGTTGAAGTTCAAACGAGCATCAGAATGGGGAAGAAAGGGGTTTAAGTGACTTGAACGTGGAATAGTTGTTGGTGCTAGACGGGCTGATCTGAGTATTTCAGAAACTGCTGATCTACTGGATTTTCACACACAACCATCTCTAGGGTTTACAGAGAATGGTCCGAAAAAGAGAAAATATCCAGTGAGCAGCAGTTGTGTAGACGAAAATGCCTTGTTGATGTTAGAGGTCAGAGGAGAATGGGCAGACTGGTTAAAGATGATAGAAAGGCAACAGTAACTCAAATAACCACTCGTTACAACCAAGGTATGCCGAATAACCATCTCTGAACACACACCATGTCGAACCCTGAAGCAGATGTGCTACAGCAGCAGAAGACCACACCGGGTGCCGCTCCTGTCAGCTAAGACAGGACACGGAGGATACAATTCACACAGACACATCAACATTTGACAACAGAAGATTGAAAAATATATCTTGTCTGACAGTCTCGATTTTCTCTGCTGCGACATTCAGATGGTAGGGTCAGAATTTGGCGTAAAAGAACATGAAAGCATGGATCCATCCTGCCTTGTCTCCCGGTTGTCTCAATGGTTCAGTCTGGTGGTGGTGGTGTAATGGTGTGGGGGATATTTTCTTGGCACACTTTGGCCCCCTTAGTACCAATTGAGCATCGTTTAAACGCCACGCCTCCCTGAGTATTGTTGCTGACCATGTCCATCCCTTTATGACTACAGTGTACCCATCTTCTGATGCTACTTCCAGCAGGATAATTCACCATGTCACAAAGCTCAATCATCTCAGACTGGTTTCTTGAACATGACAATGAGTTCACTTTACTCAAATGGCCTCCACAGTCACCAGATCTCAATCCAATAAGCACCTTTGGGATGTGTGGAACGGGAGATTCCCATCATGAATGTGCAGGCCGACAAATCTGCAGCAACTGCGTGATGTTATCATGTCAATATGAACCAAAATCTCTGAGGAATGTTTCCAACACCTTGTTGAATCTATGCCACGAAGAATTAAGGCAGTTCTGAAGGCAAAAGTGGGTCAAACCCGGTACTAGCAAGATGTACCTAATAAAGTGGCCAGTGAGTGTTTATATATAAATAAATAATCAAATTTTTTAATCTGCCTTTTCATGGGTTTTAATAAAATATTTTTGTTATAAGAGGCAATGCAAAAATTGTGCATGAAAACCACACATTTTCTGTTAAAAAGTGAACTTGATGTCCAAAAGTAAATATTTAAATAAATACATTTTGTACTTTTCATTGTTAGTTAAATGTTTGTTTGTTTTTTTATCTATAATTTTTTTTTTCTGGTCCTATAGTTTCCAATTATATAAAAATATAGATTTATACAAAATGTATTAATTAAAATGTGCTTGAAAAAAAAACAACAAGATAATATGATGCAAAAATATGGTGTGTGTGTGTGTGTGTGTGTGTGTGTGTGTGTGTGTGTGTGTGTGGGTGTGTTGTGTGTGTGGTGTGTGTGTGTGTGTGTGTGTTTGCATTTAATTTAATTTTAAATATTCAATCTTAAAGTTTTTTTATATAATTTTCAATGCAAATTGTCCATTGATTCCCATGCCTAGATTTCTTTGGTATGTTCATTAGTAGTGAAGTTTGGCATGTATATTCTTTGGTGTTTATTTGAAAAATGAAGTCAAACCCATGACTCGTGGCTTCTACTGAAGCACACCCCATTGCTTAGTGATTTCAGAGCTTATGGTAGATCTGTCTGGAATCATATTTTTCTCTTCTGAGAAAATGAAGCCCAGCTGTGCTCCGTTTCTCTGTATTTGTCATGTAAATAAAAGACTATTAACCCAAGGAGAAATATTTTTTTTTTTAGAATGAGATGGAAGTCTGCTTACTTATGTACTGAACCTTTGCTTTCAGTTACTTGTGATCTAAGAAGAAGACCCTTTTAGTCCCAGTAAATTGTTAATGATAAGTGAGATGCTCTCCAAACAGATTATACATGGAACTGGGAAAAATGGATTGCAAGAAAGCTACTGAATTCCTTGAATTAATTATTAGAACACTGTGTGTGATAATTAGTGGCGAAAAATGTTCACTTGACCTTTTGTTTCATTAAAAACAGGCTTTATTGAAAAAGCCTTTCCGTAAAAGATTTTAAAATGCATTTCAATTATAATTGTTACACATATGTATTTCCTTCTCTGTGAAAATGTTTCCAAAATGACACACCACAATGCCAGATTAAATCCCTTCATTTCTTAAAGCCAGTGGATTTAGAAACAATCCCGGTTGTTTTAATCCATGGCTTAGATGTAGCTCTTTTCAGGCCACGTGTGTCTGTGTCTGATTCAGTTTGCTGTGACGGTGGGCGTTTATGAACAGAAGGGACGGAGCCACTGTCTGGTCCGGCGTCCCCGGTGGCTCCCATCAGCAGATGTGTTTGTCATCTACTCTGATGTTACATACACTTCTAAAAATCTGTCTGCTGCTGCCGTGAACTAACAGGTTGCCTTAACTAACCTGTTCAATTTCACATGATGGTGCATAAAAGAAGAGAGACCTGGAGGTCAAGCATCGCTCTCTCTCTACTGATCTCTCTCTAAATACATTGCATTGAATGAAGTCTCGTTTTCTCACTAAGGCTGCATTTATTTAATTAAAATACAGTAAAGACAGTAATATTGTAATTGTAAAATTGACAGTGTATTGTAATATTATTGTGATTTAAGAAATCTGTTTTATATTGTAATACATTTTAAAATGTAATTTATTCTGTTTAATTTTCAGCATTATAACTCCATTCTGCATGATTCTTCAGAAAGTATCAATATGCTTCTTTGATAGTTAAGAAACATTTTATATTATTATCATTAAAAAAAATGCTGCTCAATATTTTTGTAAGAAAACGTGTTACAATACCATTCGAAGTTTTAAAGAAATATATAATTTATATTTTTTTATTCAGTAAAATTGCATTAGATTAAAATTAAAAATATTATACATGTTCTGAATTCTGGAGGAAATAAAATCATGATTTCTACAAAAAATTATAAACAGCAAAAACTATTTTTGACATAACAATATTAATAAATGATTACTAATAATAATTGGTAGTAATTGATCACAAATTCAGTGTATTAGAATTATGACTAAATTAAGTCTTTTGAAGACAAAACTGAGACTTCTTTAAGTAAGAGCTCCAATAATATGACATGCATCTCCTCTTCAGTTTCAGAAGATATCTCAATCATGTCTCTAATGGTTCTTGAATTTATATATCAGATATATCGGTCAAATATCAGAGATCTTATGAGTATGAACTCACACATTTATCAAATAACCTGAGCTATAATGTCCACGTTTACCCACATTGTGTGTTCTAAATCATTTTAGGAGAAAATCTGTAAATCTCTAAATCAAACTGAGAATTTCATGAAGTCTTTTGAGCTTTGAAAGAGCACTCTCTGAGCAATGACGCTTCTGTCTGGGTAGAAATGATTTCACGGCCATTATATGTCTGTACACAGACTTGTAGTCTTTGTTCTTCACAGACTGGTCTGATAGATGCACATTCTAAAATGATACCTTAGCCAGAGTCTAATAAAACAGCGCTTCTTGCGCACCGCTAGCCTGTAATCACAAACACGTATTTTCCAGTTCCTCGATCAACCTGTAGCTCTTGGCACTGCGCGCCATCAGTGTCATCCAGACTCTGTTTATTTAGCATGTCAATCACACTGTAATTATGCGGAGGGGGAACCTCTTGTCAAGCGCTGCCTCGCGCATGCCGTAGCTGACAAAGAGAGTGTAATTAAAATCATTATCCACTAATGACTTCTTTCATTCTTCTTCAAAACCAGGTTCCATTACCACATGCCTTCTCTCTCCGCATTTACAATGTGACGTTTATACCATATAATTAGTGTTACTTCTGCGTTCGGCAGAGTTAAGAGATAATGCTTGCTGAATTTCTTCTGTGTTTTTCAAAAGCATGTATTTACCCTGTAAAGCCTTACACATTAATATATATATATATATATATATATATATATATACACACACACACCCCCAAACACACACACTGTTCCACTTTAGACAGAATATTTTATTTGCTTAAAACCGTAAACATATCAGTTGTCACTCTGTATATGTCCCACTAATATGTCTTAGTAAGATAATAAACAGTAAATGCTTAGTTTTATGATACAAATTTCTGTAGTTTCAAATTGTATAAAGCAATGTAGTGCGATAATGTCTTAGTTGACAAGCAAATGTTTTACATTTTAGAATAATTTTTCAAAATATAATATATGGATAAATAAAGTAAACCTAAGTAGCTACAAGACCAGTATGTGTTCTACAGTCAAATTATTCACACATTTAATTGATAAAAATCAGTAAATATTTCACAGCAAAAAACATGTGAACTAAAACCAGAGGTGGAAATAGTGTACAAAAATTTCTACTCAAGTAAAAGTACCATTACATTACTGAAATTTTACTTAAATACAAGTAAAAGTACCAGTCTAATATACTCAAGTAAAAGTAAAAAGTAGCTCATTTAAAATTTACTCAGAGTAAAAATTACTTAGTTACATTTAACAGTGGGAGGACGGAAAAATGGGATAGACCAAAGATGTCAAACTCAGTACCTGGAGGGCCACAGCCCTACACAGTGTAGATATAACCCTAATTAAACACATCTGATACAGCTACATAATTTTAGGCTTATTTGAAACTACATGTGTGTTGGAGCAGGTTGGAACTAAACTCTTTAGGGCTGCGGCCTCCAGGAACTGAGTTTGACACCCTGGGATATGGCCTATAAATCTCAAACTAGGTGTTTTTAATTAAAGGAATCAGTTATTTAGAATAAATAAACATTTAGGCTGTTACCAGGGAAATTAAATCAGTATCAACAAAATTAATCTTTGCAATGCAGATGAAACGCAGAAGCTTCATCTGAAGTGCATAGCTGTATTACAGCACTGACATGAATGCATTTAGCCTGCAGTTTACAAATGCAGAAATAATGTTTTAGATAAATAAGACATAAAATTGACCCTGAACCACAAAACCATAAGGTCCATTTTCCTAAATTGCGATTTTTTACATCATCTGAAAGCTGATAAATCATATTTCCAGTGATGTATGGTTTGATGATCAACAATATTTTTAAATCTGGAATCTGAGGGTGCAAACAACCAAATATTGAGAACATCTCCTTTTAAGGTTGTCAAATTAAGCTCTTAGTTTTTTGAAATTTTACGTAGGAAATTTACAACAAAATATATTAATGGAACATGATCTTTACTTAATATGCTAATGATTGTGCATAAAAGAAAAATGTATAATTTTGACCCATACAATGTATTGTTGCTATTGCTACAAATTATACCCCAGCACTTAAGACTGGTTTTTTGTGCTCCATGAGCCTGAAACTGCCAAAACTGCCAAAACTTTATATGCCAAAACTGTCCAATAATAGGGGTTTTACATAGTTAAATTGAGTATTTGGCTGGTCATGTTATCTGAAAATAGCTCCCACTATGTTGGCACCTCTTCAATTCACAGCAAAACAGCTTATATGATGTCAAAATGGTATCTATTTTTAGAGGGAAAACTTTTTAGATCAACTAATCACATTTTGCTGAGTATGAAGAACGTCTAGTTACGTACGTAACCCCCGTCCCTGATGGAGGGAACGGAGACGTTATGTCGTGACGACATAGGGGATTTACCTGGAAGCCCCGAACATCTCTGATTAAGAGAAAACGCCAATGAAATGGCTAGTGGATTTTGCATACCTGAGCCACTCCCCGTGCATACGGGTATAAAAGGGCGACAGGTGCATCCACTCATTAGGTTTTAGCTGAGGAGCCGAGAACGAGTCCCAGGCAACCAGCGATGGTTCAAGATTGTGGCATGGGGACATAACGTCTCCGTTCCCTCCATCAGGGAACGGGGTTACGTACGTAACATAGACGTTCCCTAACTGTCAGTCACTACGAGTTATGTCGTGACGACATAGGGGTCTTATGGAAAGCGCCACAAGCTGAACCCCGTCACAACCTTGTGGCATGCAGATGTTGACAAGCGAGTGCGTGACAGACAAATGCCATGCAAGAGGTTGCAACCTTCCTACCGCTCCAGTGCAAATTCGCTAACCTTGGTGCCCACCGGGACCACTGAGTACATCGCTGCTGGAGATAGCCAAGCCGCTGTTCCTTTCCCCCACGGAATCGGAAGGGATTTCGACCTTCAGTGAAAGACAGCTTCAGGTCTTTCCTATTTGTTGTTACAGCTTGTTGTAACGGCAGGGAAGCGAGCCTTCCATAGAAGGCGCTACGGAGGCCACATCCTGCCGAAGGGAGGTAACATGTGGAGACACTGATATGGACTGGCCCAGGCTTGGGCAGTACTACAACGACTGGACTCTGGGGCAGATCCTACCTAGGAGTAGGAGGAGGGCTGCCAGCAGAACCTGACAGAAGCTCTGTCACAGGAAACACGGTTTTACCATGAGGGAAACCTTACCGTGGAAGAATACACATATGGGATTACCCGAAGGGGAATCAGGCCATACGGACACCTAGCCCAGTACAGGGGCTGACCGGAGACCCGGCGAGCTAACACCAGTACTGGGCCTGGCGTCAGACTGCTCCGCCCAGTCTGACTGCCGGGGGTGCTTGGAGGATTCCACCAGGGTTCACCGTCCGGGAACTGAACTGGGAGAAAAAAGGCGCTCGTATCCCCGGGTGAGGGGAATGGCGCAGCAAGCGTGACACCGGCCAGTTCTTCTCGCCCATTACTTACCCAATACACGGGAAGAAACTGGCTCAACGCGAAGATTGTAGAATCTTGCGAAGGTGTTCGGTGTCGCCCAGCCCGCAGCTCTGCAGATGTCTGCCAAAGAGGCACCGTGCGCCAACGCATGGGAGGAGGCAACACTCCTGGTGGAGTGAGCCCTCACCCCCAGGGGCATGGCTCGCCTTGCGACTGGTACGCCAAGGCGACGGCCTCCACTATCCAGTGGGCCAACCTCTGTTTGGAGACAGCCTTCCCTTTCTGCTGCCCTCCGTGGCAGACAAAGAGCTGCTCGGAGCTTCTGACGCTCCGGGTGCGGGTCACGTATATGCGCAATGCTCTTACGGGACACAGCAACGCTAAGGCTGGATCTGCCTCCTCCGAGGGCAGTGCTTGCAGGTTCACCACCTGATCGCGGAAGGGCGTGGTGGAAACCTTGGGCACGTATCCAGGCCGGGGTCTCAAGACAACGTGAGAGTAGACCGGCCCGAACACAAGGCACTCTTCGCTTACCGAAAACGCCTGGAGGTCCCCGACCCGTTTGATGGAAGTGAGCGCGGTCAGGAGCGCTGTCTTTAGAGACAGGAACTTCAGCTCGACTGAGTCCAGCGGCTCAAAGGGCCCCTCTGAAGTCCAGCCAGGACGATAGAGAGGTCCCAAGAGGGCACAAGGGGAGGCCTGGAGGATTCATCCTCCTGCCCCCTTCAGGAACCTCACGATGAGATCATGCTTTCCCAGGGACCGGCCGTCCACTGCATCGTGGTGAGCCGCAATAGCGGCTACATACACTTTCAAGGTGGAGGGTGACAGCCTACGCCCAACCTTTCTTGCAGGAAGAAAGCACTACTCCAATCGTGCATCTTCGGGGGTCTTCTCGCCGAGAAGAACACCAGGTCGCGAACAGACTCCATTTCAGTGCGTAGGTTTGCCTTGTTGAAGGAGCCCTAGCCTGAATGATGGTCTCTACCACCGCCGGTGGTAGACCACTCAAGTCTGCCGCGTCCCGTCCAGGAGCCACACATGGAGGTTCCATAGATCTGGACGCGGGTGCCATATGGTGCCGAGCCCCTGAGAAAGGAGGTCCTTCCTCAGAGGAATGCGCCAGGGAGGTACTGTCGCGAGGGAAATGAGTTCGAAAACCAGGTCCGGGTGGGCCAATGGGGCGCAACCAGCAGGACCTGCTCCTCGTCCTCCCTGAGCTTGCACAGTGTCTGTGCGAGTAGGCTCACTGGGGAAACGCATACTTGCGTAAGGCCCGAGGCCAGCTGTGTGCCAGTGCGTCTGTGCCGAGGGGGCCCTCGGTCAGGGAGAAGTACAGCTGGCAGTGGGAGGACTCGGGGGAAGCAAACAGGTCTACCTGAGCTTCCCCGAATCGACTCCAGATCAGCCGGATCGTCTCGGGATGGAGTCGCCATTCTCCGGGAACGTGAGCTGTCGTGAGAGCGCGTCGGCCGCACGATTGAGCTGCCCCGGGATGTGAACAGCACGCAGTGACTTGAACTGCGTGTGACTCCAGAGGAGGAGATGGCGGGCGAGCTGTGACATGCGGTGTGATCGTATACCCCCCAGCCGGTTGATATACGAGACCGCCGCAGTGTTGTCCGTGCGGACTAGCACGTGCTTGCCCAACAGCAGTGGCC
The DNA here is from genome assembly GCA_027422405.1 of Ptychobarbus kaznakovi. Classification (NCBI taxonomy): domain Eukaryota; kingdom Metazoa; phylum Chordata; class Actinopteri; order Cypriniformes; family Cyprinidae; genus Ptychobarbus; species Ptychobarbus kaznakovi. Next base: position 1,979,918 of record CM049809.1, on the reverse strand, counting down.
GGAACTGCCGCAAGGCTAAATGCACTGCCCACAGCTCCAGGCAGTTGATGTGCCAAAGCAGTCGGGCCCCTGTCCAGAGCCCCGAGGCTGCCTGCCCGTTGCATGTAGCGCCCCAGCCCGTGCTGGAGGCATCTGTTGTGACAACAGTATGCCGGGACACTTGTTCTAGGGGCACCCGGCCCGTAGAAAGGCAAGGTCTGTCCAGGGGCTGAGGGAGCGGCGACACTGCTGGGAGATACCTACTCGCAGTGTACCGCGGCGCCATGCCCACCTCGGACCCGGGAGTGTAGCCAGTGCTGAAGTGGTCTCATATGAAGCAATCCGAGCGGCGTGACTGCAGCTGCGGATGCCATATGCCCCAGGAGCCTCTGAAACTGTTTCAGTGGTACCACATTCCTGCCTCTGAAGGAACTCAGGCAGTTCAGCACTGCTTGCTTGGGCACGTTCCTCCGTGAGGCGTGCCGTCATACTCACCGAGTCTAACTCCACACCGAGAAAAGAGATTCTCTGCACAGGGGAGAGCTTGCTCTTTTCCCAGTTGACCCGAAGCCCCAACTGGCTGAGGTGCCGGAGCACCAAGTCCCTGTGATCGCCCAACTGCTCTCTGGATTGGGCTAGAATAAGCCAATCGTCGAGGTAGTTGAGGATCCTGACGCCCACTTCCCGTAACGGGGTAAGGGCGCCCTCTACAACCTTCGTGAACACACGGGAGACAGGGAGAGCCCGAAGGGGAGGACCCTGTACTGCCATGCCCGACCTTCGAACGCAAACCGTAGAAACGGTCTGTGTCGCGGAAGGATCGAAACGTGAAAGTAAGCGTCCTTCAGGTCGATCGCTGCAAACCAATCCTGGGGCTGAATGCATTTGATCATGCGCCTGTGCGTCAGCATCTTGAACGGGAGCTTGTGCAAAGCCCGGTTCAAGACTCGCAGATCCAGGATTGGCCGAAGGCCACCACCTTTCTTGGGTACGATGAAGTAAGGGCTGTAAAACCCCTGCCTCATCTCGGCTGGAGGGACCGGCTCGATTGCATCCTTTGCCAGGAGGACAGCAATCTCCTCCGCGCAAGACAGGGGCGTTCCGGACTGCCACCGACGTCTCGAGAACGCCGTTGAACTTGGGAGGTCGCCTGGCGAACTGAATCGCGTAGCCGAGTCGAATTGTGCGCGTGAGCCAGCGAGACAGGCTGGGCAGCGTGAGCCACGCCTCCAGACGCTGTGCAAGCGGCTCCAACGGCACAATCGACGTACCTGTGGTGGTGCAGCGAAAGGGAGTAGGGGTGGATGGCACAGAAGGCGGTGCGTTCTGAGGCATCCTCACCGAACTCCCTGGGTCCCGAACGGGACTGGCCAGAGGTGCGTGGGAGGAATGTCGTCCCCGAACCGTACTCTCTTGGCTACTGGCAAAATGGGTCGTGGGCGAGAGTGAGGAGGCAGGGCGTCGCACACTGTCGTCCCATGGACCTGAGAACCCGGAGGAAAAGGAAATTGCTCTTTCTTGAGAAGGTGGGAACAGAAACAGAAGATTCTCCTCCCGGCCCTCCACCGGGGAAGGAGCGGCGCTGTTCTCGCCGTCTCCTGAGAAAGAGCAAACTCCAACATCTCCGGGTTGCCCGCGTCAGGGCCGCTTCGTCGACTTCCTGGACGACTTGGGGCCTGGCTGGGACGCGGGGGGCGCCGCTCTCCTGCGAGAGGCTCGACGCACCGGCCTATGTGTCGATTCGGCCTGGGGCGGAGCGCTCTGGAGGACGCAGGAGGGCGCCCACGGCGACGGGCAGACTGAGGCCTGGCCCCGGGGGCAGCGGTGGATGGTGCATCACGCCGGGCAGGATGTGCTGGATCGCCTCGGTCTGCTGCTGTACCGCCGAGAACTGCTGGGCGAAGCCCTCGACGGTGTCGCCGAACAGCCCTCCCTGGGAGATGGGGCGTCGAGAAAGCGTGCCTTGTCGACGTCCTTCATCTCTGCCAGGTTGAGCCAGAGATGGCGCTCCTGGACCACCATGGTGGACATCGCCTTCCCGAGGGACCGCGCCGTGACTTTCGTCGCTCGTAGAGCGAAGTCAGTCGCCGTGCGCAGCTCCTGCATCAACCCCGGGTCGGTACTACCCCTCGTGCACCTGTTTGAGCGCCTTGGCTTGGTGAACCTGCAGGATAGCCATGGCGTGCAGGGCGGAGGCTGCCTGGCCCGCAGCACTGTAAGCTTTGGCCGCGAGAGCGGCTGTCAGCTTACAGGCCTTGGACGGGAGACGCGGACGGTTCCTCCAAGTGGCGGCGTTTCGTGGGCACAAGTGCACCGCGACCGCTCTCTCCACCTGGGGAATGCCCGCGTACCCCCTGGCCACTCCGCCATCGAGGTAGTGAGGATGGAGGAGGCGGACGAGCGGCTTCTGGCCGTGAAAGGGGCCATCCACGAACTCGTCAGCTCCTCATGCACCTCCGGGAAGAAAGGCACCGGGGCAGGGCGCGGTTGTGAGCCGCGCCCCGCTCCGAGAAACCAATCGTCCAGCCGCGAGGGCTCGGGACTGGGCGGTCTGTTGACCTCCAGCCCGATGCTCACGGCTGCCCGGGCAAGCATGGCCGTCAGCTCTGGGTCCAGTGCGGCGGTGGCGACAACACCCGAGGGGGGCAGCCCCACCGCACCTTCATCCTCAGAGGACGTGAACCCATCCCCCGATGCTGCGATCGACATCCTATCTACAGATGGCGCACCGAATGAAATGCTGGGCGCCCCGTGGGACAGACCAGCGAAATCACCCGGGAACCGGACGGGATGTTCGCTGCGTGAGGAGTAAGAGGTCCGTGGGGGCGTGCCCGGCGGAGAGGCTCTTACAGTAACCCTCAGATCTCCCAGAGCGTCAGCCGGCGATCCTCTGCTCGAGCCAGAGAGATCAGCACGGGTGGCGGCAGAGGGTGCCAATCCTTTCATAAAGGAAAGGCGAGATCGCAGCGAAATCATGCTCATACGCCCACAACAGACGCATGAGTCATCCACGAACGCAGCTTCAGCGTGTCGGAGGCCCAGACACTGAAGACAACGATCGTGTCCGTCATCCGCAGACAGAAAACGACCGCAACCAGAAGGACACGGACGAAACGGCATCTTGAAAAAGACGCGATCGTCCGTGATTTGCTCTTTTAGAATTTGCTCTCTTAGTTGAAGTGCCCAGGGGAATCGCTGATGAGAGGGACTCCGCTGATCGCACCGTTACGCCAACCAGGAACAAAACAAAGATGAACGGCTTTGTGGAGATCAGCACTCTTCTCATCCACTCGGCTCCGAAGCAAAAATCTAATGAGTGGATGCACCTGTCGCCCTTTTATACCCGTATGCACGGGAGTGGCTCAGGTATGCAAAATCCACTAGCCAATTTCATTGGCGTTTTCTCTTAATCAGAGATGTTCGGGGCTTCCAGGTAAATCCCCTATGTCGTCACGACATAACTCGTAGTGACCGACAGATAGGGAACTTGCTTCATCGCCATCAAAGTAAACATGTGTTCTTGCACCCAGATTCTGAGGCGATAAACTCCAGTATGATGACTACTGAGGGCTTTAATGTGAGTGGACAGGTGTGGGAAAGAGGGATTGTGGGATATCAAGGTGAGTGCAGGGGCTTATGGGATAATTTGACCTTTTGTTGATGGAGTATGGCAGGTGGCATGGCCATCTGCTGATGGCTGGTAGTGGTGTGGAGCAGGCAAGGGTGTCGGGACGTCCCTGTGGACGAGATGCTGAGTTCCTCTCCATCACTCACAGCTCAGTGCACAGCAGGTGAGAATCAGATGGTGTGGAGAGGTGAAGGCAGGCAAACGCTCCATCACAGACAGCTGATGAGCAGCTCTGGTGGAGCAACACTACAGATACCTGGCTGAAGGAAATTAGCAGGAGCATTCCTGTGCTGCTACTTTTTTTGAAGATAATGTATGCTTTTTTTAAATGCTTTTATTTAAGCAGAAAATCAGCATATTATAATGATTTCAGAAGGATCACGTGTCACTGAAGTAATGATGCTAAAATGCAGCTTTGCATCAGAGGAATAAATTACATTAAAAAAAATAATATATATATACTGAATGTGTGTGTGTGTGTGTGTCTTGTGTGTGCA